>JADLZL010007554.1:0-18699 GCA_015844335.1 Chrysopogon serrulatus | reverse complement strand
TAGTGGACTTAGCCATGAAGCATGATGGATGATCAAATACCGAAGGCTTGTTGGAGATGGCAATGCTTGCATGCCCCTTCTTCTTGCTCTTCTTGTCATCATCACTATCATCTTCGTCACTTGAGGAAGCATCACTATCCCAAGTGGCCACATAAGAGTTTCCCTTCTTCTTGAAAGTGACTTTCTTGTCTTTCTTTTCTTTCTTGTCCTTCTTGTTCTTCTTCTTCTTGTCATCATCATCATTTTCACTATTGTATGGACAATCCTCAAGAATGTGATCCGGACTCTTGCATTTGTAGCATCTTCTCACATAGTCCTTGTTCTTGTAGTTGTCCTTCCTCTTTCTTGCATGATAGCCCTTCTTCTTCATGAACTTGCCAAACTTGCGCACAAGAAGAGCTAGTTCTTCTTCATCATCTTCATCGGAGGCTTGATCTTCATCATCACTTGAGCTATTCTTCTTCTTTTTGCCCTTGATCTTGGATGATGATGTGGCCTTGAATGCCACACTCTTCTCCTTCTCCTTATCCTTCTTCTTCTTCTCTTCCTTGGCATCCTCTTCCTTGTCTTCATCATTGTATTGGTCCTCGGTCATTACTTCACCAAGGATCTCATTTGGTGTCTTCTTTGTCATTCCTTCTCTAAAGATGATGGTTCTCAACGTCTTGAATCTCTTAGGCAAAGCAACTCAAGAATCGGTGAGAGAAGTCTTCATTGCTCACTTTTTTTCACCCAAGTCCTTGAGATCATTGATGATGACTTGCAATCTATAGAACATCTCCGGAATTGATTCATCATCCTTCATCTTGAAGTTGGTGAGCTTGTCCTTGAGCATGTATAACTTGGCACTCTTTACCGTTGAAGTGCCCTCATATGTTTCTTCCAATCTCTTCCATACCTCGAATGCATAATCAAGATCCTTGATTTGCTCAAACACCTTAGAATCAATGCCATTGTAGATGGTGTTGAGAGCCATTGTGTTGCATTGCTTCAACTCGGCTTCTCTTGGGGTTGGATCGGCGGGATCAAGAATAACGAACTCCTTCTCCGTCACATCCCATACCTTGTCATTGATTGAACCAAGGTACATCTTCATCTTTCTCTTCCAATATGTGAAAGATGTGCCATCAAAGAACGGTGGTTTACCCCCAACATGATTGAACACAATGTGAGCCATATTTTGCACCGAAGGATGTTAAGCCTTGAAATAAACGGTGACCACGGCTTTGATACCACTTGAAAGGTCCTAAATGGCTAGAGGGGGGGTGAATAGCCTAATTAAAAATCTATAAATTCACTAGAGCAAATGGTTAGTACAACAAATAGCGTGAATGCGGTTTGCTCTAGCTCTACTTGTTAGGCAAGCCACCTATTTGCAATTCTAGTATGGTTATGATCTCTACTTATCACACAAACACTAAGTTGCTAGATAACACCTAGGTGATCAAGCTAGAGAGATAAACTATGCTAATGCTACCACTAGAGCAAGTATGAAACAAAGAAATACACGTGATAGAGTGATTGTTACCGATGCCGGGCAAGAGATGAATATGTCAATCACAATACGAACACAAAGAGAACCAATGGAGACAATATAACACAATGATTTTTCTCCCGAGGTTCACGTGCTTGCCGGCACGCTAGTCCCCGTTGTGTCGACCACCACTCGGTGTTGCGCGCGCTAATAGGCCTCAATGCCTAACCCTCCACGGGTGCCGCTAGCAACTACCACAAGTGAGGTAACTCAAGGACACGAGCAATTTACTAAAGTCACCTTTCACGAATCTCCCGCGGGGAATAGGTGCAAGAACCCCTCACAAATCACCGGGAGCCGGCCACGAATAATCACCAACACGTGCCGGACCTCCACCGCAGCTCCAAGCCGTCTAGGTGGCGGCAACCACCAAGAGAAATAAGCAATCCCGCTGCTCAACGATCTCTAGTGCCACTAGATGCTCAAACTCTAAGCAAATGCACTAAGATCACTCCCAATCTCACAATGGATGCACAATCAAGCAAGAGAGTGAGTGGGAGAAGTTTGCTTTAGCTCACAAGGATGTATCACCAATGAAAATGTCCAAGAGAGTGAGCTAGAGCCGGCCAACAAGTATATATATATAGGGGGCAACCCCTCAACCAACCGTTACAACTGCGTTGGCCCGACCGGGCGCTCAACACGGGGTGACCGGACGCGTCCGGTCCAGCGTCGTCGCACATAACCGTCCCACGTGTACTAGCCGTTTGAATTCCAACGTTCGCCGCCAACGGTTAGCACTCACTTCGCGTTGTTGTCGACAGGCACCGGACGCTGCCCCGTGCAACCACCGGACGCGCCAACAGCTTCGCCCCGGCCGTTACGCGAGAGCATCCAGAGCGCAAAAACACGACGGACGCTGCCCGGTCCCAGGTGACCGGACGCACCGAGCGCCCGTCGCCTTTCTTCCCTTCGCTCGAACCGACGCCAACAGACGCCGGACGACCGGATGCGGCACGGAGCGTCCGGTCGGCTCGAATCGCCCGGCGTCCGGTCGTTACCCAGAGAGCTCCCGAGAGCTCCCGTAATCCATCGACGCTGGGCGCCGCACCTACCTACGGACGCCACAAGCACATTCACGGAGGGACCGGACGCTGTCCCGTCAAGCCGAGAATCAGCGTCCGGTCAATTGCAATCGGCGCCAAAATCCAGTCCCGCCCCGCAAGCTCGGCAGGAGGGGTTTAGACCCAAACCCCACTATCCCTTGCACTCTTTTGCCAACACCAACATGTGTCTTCACTTGTGCATGTGTGTTAGCATTCTCCAATCATTTTCCAAGGGAATAGTTAGCTCACACTAGGTCCTAATGCATGTGCATGGAATGAGAACACCTAGTGGCACTTGATAACCGTTTTCGCATTAAGATCACCCCTCTTAATAGTACGGCTATCTATCCTAAATACACTCACACCCTCTATGGTGTCTTGAGTGCCGAAATAAAATGGCCATATCAAGTATACCTTTGTCTTGAGCCCATTTTGTTTTTCTCTTTCTTCATTTCCAAGTTGGAGCACTTGATCATCACTTTTAGAAATTCACCACCACCATCATGATGCTCTCTAAGTCTCCTTCACTTGGCATGGACCATCCTTTCTTATGCTACACACACTTAGCCACAAAGGATTAGTCCAAAGGTTTCATCAATTAACCAAAACCAAACTAGGGCTTTCAGTGCCCAAGATGCTCCATGCGTTTCCGCGCCGCGGTAGGCCCGGGTTTAGGGCGCCGCGGGCGCCTGAGGACGGAACGGTGGGCAGAAATAGGCCGTGTACTAGCGTTTTTGGAAAATCGGCCGAAAACGGACAAAACCGCCCCGTCCGCGCGGGTCCGGCCGGCATCGTGGATGGCTAGCGGGGTGCCCAAGACGCTCCATGCATTTCCGCGCCGCGGTAGGCCCGGGTTTAGGGCGCCGCGGGCGCCTGAGGACGGAACGGTGGGCAGAAATAGGCCGTGTACTAGCGTTTTTTTTTTTTGGAAAAATCGGCCGAAAAACGGACAAAACCGCCCGTCCGCGCTGGTCCGGCCGGCATCATGGATGGCTAGCGGGGTGCCCAAGATGCTCCATGCATTTCAGCGCCCTTGGTAGGCCGGTTTTAGAGGCGCGGGGCCCGAGGACGGAACGGTGGGCAGAAATAGGCCGTGTACTAGCGTTTTTGGAAAATCGGCCGAAAAACGGACAAAACCGCCCCGTCCCTGGTCCGGCCGGCATCGTGGATGGCTAGCGGGGGTGCCCAAGACGCAAGTATAAAAACAATCACCGAAGTGACTAAATTTTCACACTTGAGCCCATATAATCCCGGTAGTCCACTGAAATCACGAAGGACTTCAAACCAACCAACATATAAGCCAAGATCGTCTTGATTCAACAAAACAAGTCAAATGTTACATCCTTTTTCATAAGTAGTTCAATATACATCGAGTGTAAAATAATTATTACAACATAAGTTCAAAAGTAGCGAAAGCAAAGTAATTTGAAGTTGATATCAAATACATGCCAGTACCGAGGTCAATTCCAACAAAAGCATTAGAGACAAGAGAGATAAGAAGGATCATGCCCATGATCATACTCCACCGCTATGGTAGGAGCCATCCAATTCTTGCAGTAATCATGAAACATCACAACCTGCAACAAGTGGGAATAAACCCTGAGTACGAGAATGTACTCAGCTAGACTTACCCGTCATAAACCAGAAATAAAGTGACACCAAGGAGTATGCAAGGCTTATTTAGGTGGGGCTAGCTTGACAACATTTTGCATAAAAGCATAGGTGATATGAGAGTAGTATTTTATTATACTAGCAGCAGATTATTATTAATCAACCTTTCATCTAGATTAGCACCTGTACTAAGCAATCACTTGATTATATACAAACATTAATAACCATATCAGGTTTATTCCAGCTATCAACATTACCATCATCATGATCCTCATCAATATTAGAACCATTAATATTTAGTGAGTTCTACGCAGCCGGAGGCAATGGTCAAGTTCTCACTATCCGGGAGAGACGGCGATTCGAATCGATTCCTACTGAGCTCAGGGGGTATTCCCAACACACACCCATGTTTCCCCGTCGAGGTTGCATTAGATAACCACTTTCGTACAACTCAGGCGTGGGCCCGGTTATCACGTCGGCAAGACCGGAAAGTCGGTAGCCGGGATGTTCAAACCATGTTAACCCAAGGACGACGCCAGGATCAGTTAGACATGTTTGCCCTTGGTCTAGTATGCCGCTATCCCGCGAATTGCCCAACCGCCGCCCGTGTTCCCGTCTTGAGTTGAGCTACCGAGCTTCGCGGCCACGGCACTCGGGCCCGGCCAGCTATGTGTTGGGCTGCGTTCAACATGACCAAGAACGGACAACGCTTCCAGTCCTTAAGCGACTAGACAGGGTCCACTGTCCCTGCCCGGTCTTCTTTTATTTTAACACATGGTTCTTTTCCACGATAGCACATATAGCCAACCGTGACCAGAGAAGTAACACCCTATATCTCGCGGATGACAGGGAATCACCCGACTTCTACCGGGCTAAGCATGGCTAAGCATTTATCTCGATTCCTGAACTTAAATAGGATTCAAGGTATAATTTGCTGGACAAGGAGAGGATATATATGCAGCAAGTGTTTCCAAACAACTCCTATAACTTAATGCAATAAACAACATAAAATACTCAATTGCATTTTATAAAAGGGTGGGAGACTTAGAATGCTCCGGGGCTTGCCTGAAATATGACCCAAAGTCAGTGTTGTTAGATGGCACTCGCTTGGCGAGCATCTCTGTTCCGTCTTTGGGATATGTCCGCCAAACATCGTCTTCGGGTTTGGCTCCCACACCTCAACCTTCATGTTATTCATCTAGCGTACCTAGATGAGATGCAAGATGCAAGTGCATAAATATAAAGAATGCCAATAAAGAGATGCATCACTCAAGCATGCAAGACAAGCATCAAGCCACACTAGACATTATGAGCAATTAGAGAGCAAACAATTCACAATCATGTCAAACATTGGTATAGCTTAGCATATCAAACATGAAATCAATATACAAGATCTCAGGTGTATTAAGTTAACCAACATCAAAGATATGAGTCACACTTAGCAACACACAAATCAAAAACTATAACTAGGATCAACCAAATTTCTGGACATACACGCAGTAGCTGAGTAATTAAACCATATCTGGAGTTCTACAACTCTAAATGACTTGAAACAAGACAATCTGGAAAGCTTATGAAAATTGTCTACAATTTATCTTTAAACATCAAAGCATGATTTAATCTTTAACATAGCCAAACAATCCAATTTATCCAATCTGGTCAGGTACATTCCAGAGAGCAGCAATTTCTGAAACTGAACGTTGCACAGCCGTAACTCACAAACCATTTAGCCAGTTGCCATGAAAATTTGACACAAACTAGATGAATGGGTTATCTACAACTTTGTTATAGATAAGTTTCACAACAAACATCATTATCAAGGTGCAATCATCAAAGTTCTACAAACTGTCCAGAAAGCCTCCAATTTGAATAATGGAGCAAATAATATTTCACTCATGTTTCAAACACCAATTTGAGCAAAACCAATATTACCAACAGTTGACATATATTAAATAAACACCATAAAACATAATGACCACTCCTAAATAAATTATTTTCATACACTTTTCCATTTATTTTGATAACAAATTGGAACAAGGAGCATATATGGAACACAAACCAAAAGTACACAGTAAATTCTAATAAAATTACAGTAGCTCACATATACTCCTAAAAGTTTACTGTTCAAATTTCATAGCATTTGGATAAGTATTGCATCCTCTATAAAAAAAGACAAATTGCTACAGCAATTAAACATGTGAGAGGAACTTAAATCTAAAACTTCACATTTTCCAGAAATACTTGACCATGTTAGGCATCTATAAGTCACAACAACATCATAGAAAGGCAGTGGAACCATATTTTCCATTTTTACATGTTTATTTCAATTATTAATCAATAAAATCCATTTACTAGACATCAAGCAAGATATCTAAATAACTCAATCATACTGCATCCAATAGACCCCAAATTTTTTATCACAGTACACTCATAGCACCAAAAGGCTACCACAAAAATTTCACCTCAAATGGAGCACCACAACAGTAGATATGAATTAAGCAATGACAAACCCTAGAGAGCAAAGATCTATTTTTACTGCACAAACCTTATACTAAAACATAAGATATTAATATACCACTGGATAGATCTACTCACAAGGATTCCAAAAAGTGCTCATTTGCCATTTTACGATTTTTCTGTGATTTTCTATGAATTATCAAAGATTCAGCCAAAATATGCATATAGAAAAAGAAAAAGGAAAACAGATCTTGCACTAAGGCCCCCCTGCAGTTTTCGGTTACTGTTTAGAACTATTCAAATGAGTCATGATCTCTGCAGATAACCCCCTACTCTCCTCAAATGTTGCCCGAGATCCACCTTCTTCTTCCTTACGCAGAGACAGGCCAGGGAGGGAGATGGAGGGACGACGCCGGCGGTTCCGGCCGCAGCAGCCTCGCCGGCCGCGGGGAAGAGGTGGCGCGGCGGCGGCCAGGCCAGGCGCACCCGCCGGTGGCCGGAGCACGGCGCGGCGCGGCCCAAGGCCGGCCAGCCACGCGTGCTGACGGCGGCGCCCGCGGCTGCCCGTGGTGCGGAAGCACCGGCGGCGGCTGGGGCCGGGGAAAAAGGCAGCCGGAGGCGCGGTGTGAGCTCGCGACGACGGTGCCGCGCTCGGCTAAGGGCGAGGTGGTGCGGAGGACAGAGGGCAGTGACGGCCAGGAGCTTGGCCATGGCGGCCATGGCGGCGGCATCGCGCGCGTCGCACGTTCCGGCGAGGGCGAGCGAGCAGGGAGGCAAGGACGAGCGCGAGAGTGAGCCAGGGGATGAGCTCGGGCGTCCGCATCGCAAGGAAGTGGCCGACACGGCGCAGAGCAGCGGGGCACGTGGGTATGCGGCATGGCGGACGCGTAGTCACCACGCGTCGCCCTCGGGCAAATCCGTCGAGCAACTCGCATGCGTCCGTATGGGCCTCTTGGGGCCAGTTTTTGAGCAAGTTCTGGGCCAAACTGGATCATGAGCCTAAAACAAAATTTGCTCTACTCTTGACACTCTACAAATTCTATTAAGGATATACATTCATTAGCTGTCCAGATTAGCGGGTAACTAACCACCAAACTGACAGTGTCAACGTGTCGATTACGATCAAAAATGGATGTCAACACCTTGTCAAACTGAGTCCGATTGATGTCATCTTTTGGTATGCTCTTCTTCAAGTAATTACCTTCAACTTCTATTTTGGGTGCAAATCAAGTTGCTTAACCAAAATTGGAGAACGCGAGACGTCGAGTAGGTTGACCTTGATTTTGGACTTAGAATAAATTGAAACCCTGAAACAGCAGCTCTCAGCTGGTTTTGGGCACTTTTTTGAGGATGTTGTGCACATTTTAATGTCTTGGCCCTTAAATAAAGTTTGTTCCTTATAAAATTCTCTACAACTTTGATTAAGGGTGCTCTGACATAAAAACTCCCTAAGCTGCACTTTAAAAATGGTTAAGCAAAAGTGCTCGGGGCCAACATAAGGCAAACCATCATTTATAAGCATTTTCTGGGCACTTGCTCAACATGAATCCTTCATGACTTTTATTCATGAGTGCAAGTAGAGGTGTTTGGGTAGAATTGCAAGGCTTGATTGATACCCTATACACTCATGCACTTGATAAGGACTTTCCAGCGAGGATGTAGCTTGTCATTTCACGTGACTTATTGATTCTAATCTTCATGAAACTTCTCCAATGATCAGGGAAGATGGAGATGGATGTGAGATAGAGATCATGGTCATCACTAATATAACTTTCTTAAGTCCAATCTCATGGCTTAGCTTGTGGCTAACACCTAGGGTGTTACAGCCCTCCCCCCCTTAAAGGAATCTCGTCCCGAGATTCAGGACGAAAGATTTTTCAAGGGAAGAGATATGTATCACTTACTCACAACTATGGCAAAAGCACATAGTTGCTCAAACTCCATCAGAGCGATAAGCACAACTAGCTGCATTGAGGGCTCAACAATGAAGCACCAAAAGTGGTAGCTCTATTTATCAACCTCATCCAACACGTGGTTATGCTCATCATACATTGGAGGATGAGAATGAGTTTTAACAACAGGACAATCCTTCCGATCTTTCATGTCGTTAGGGAAGTGAACTCTTGTCTGAAGAATTCCCTTCAATGGCTTCCATGAGGTATTGTTACTTTGGGAGGAATCTAGAACAACAACGTATATCATCTTTGGTGTATGAAGATTACTTGGTTCACAAACTAGTTACTCACAAGTATCTACTTCGAGAGGAGAATGTAGCATAGGCCAGATAAACTTTGCACTAGATTGTAATCTCCTGAAGGATAGTTAATGCGGTGGTCCTACATTAGTTCATGAAGTTTGAAAACCTCTACCAAAATGGCTTGAGTATAACCTTCAAAGAAGCATTAGATCAAGGGCAGGTAACATTTTCTGAGGTGATGGAAAACTGACTAACCAAAAGATAAGGTCTTCACTGGTGATAACAGCTCATCATTTAGATGCCAATCGAGGGAAAACTACATAAGGTTCCATGTGTGCAGCTCTCTTTCTCTGATAGCAACATTGTAGAATCTAGGTCTATCGAGTAAGTAGTGAACACTATAGCTGATTCTGAAGGCTTCAACATTTTTGATGATCTTTTATATAATAGTTAAAGACATTGAATCGAATACAACCTCTTGGGCAAAAACACAAAGAGGGTAGCAAAGGATAGTGAGTAATTTGGCACCTACTACAAAAGAAAGACAACAACAAGGTTTGGAGGGCAACAAAGGTTGCAAGCCTTCACCAAACTAAAGAAATAGTTTGCTATCAAGCAAATTCGGAACAAATTTTACTTCACAGCACAGTTGCACAGAAGGGTTGATTGATTTGCACTGTATCATAACTGATCTAATTGGACTACTTTTGACATTGAGGTATCGTCTGTTAGGATCAATCAACACTCAAAACATAATCCTATTTATATTGTCAAACACTTCTTAGATGGTCTTTGATTGCACTCATGGCAGTCTACAGTTGAGGTAAGGGACTGGTACTGAATACTCTTCGAGTTGATAAAGTATGTTCTTCTATTTGTGTGATTGTCCAAGATAGAGCTGACGCGTTTACTTCAAGGTTCGAAAGTAAGACTGACCCGAGCATTGCTGGCTAGTCCATAGATTCCTTTGTCTAACATCGTTCTATGAGACATAGCCTTTATAGTTACCAAAGAGTCATTACCTAGTTGGAGATTTATCCTTCCTTTAAGGAGCTAATAAGTTGTCTCTCAACACTAAAGAGCTCTAAGGCTTCAGCTTCTACAACAAGAACTTATAGTTGATTCCATCACCGACAATCACCATTAAAGGCAGTAGAAAAGGGGTCATAACATGAGAGGGTTAATTTTAACTGCAAGTGTAGCCTTCATGTGACTCTAAAGAATTAGCATTGGTCTTTTGGGATAACATCGGCACCGGGTGACTTGTAAAGAACGTACATGTTCATTGGTCTTTTGTTGTCGATAACTAATCCAACTCTAAGTGTTGTGAGTCTTTTTAACCCATTAGATGGTACCAAAAGATGTAGGAGAGGGTTACCATTGCTTTCTAAGTGGGTTGAGCAAGGTCTTTTGTCTATCATCACTTGCAATCCGTTAAAGTTTTATGTCGTCGGTGACTTGTTTTTCAATGGTCATCCTCTTTGCAACTTCAAAGGGAAGCGCTACAACACCAAGCATGATGTGGGCATTAGGATGAAATAGGGATAAACCAAGGAAAAACTCACCATGTGACAACTTATCGATGTGGTTCCATAATGGGTCATGACTTAAACCATGATACACACGCGTGTGCCGAAAGCAGCGTAATCATGTGGCTGCGAGTCCACATGAAGCCCTCGGTTTCGTCGTGGCATCGGTGAGTTATTAATCATTACCCCATTACCAAGCCTACAACCAACAAAAAATCACATAGAGCACAAATTAGGTTGTGGGTATATGGATCTTTTGATAACATATGAGAAGCTAACCAAGGAAAGATCACAAGGATATATCTCATCGGTATAGTTTCTACAATGGATTATGATTAGCAAACTCGATACCGGTGTCGTGCACCCAAGAACACAAACCATGTGCCGGCCGGTCACAAGGAAGCTCTAGGTTCCGTCACGGTACCGTAGAATGCCAATCATAACACCATTATTGAACTTACACCAAAAGGAAAATTTCAATGGCACAGATTTGATCATAAGAACAAGCACTGTTCAAAGGAGGGATAGAGAGCAAAAGTAATTGTAGGATCTGACGTGAATAAAAGTGCGATTCAAGATCAAAACACAGTACCAGAGAACATAGATTAATTGCTGAAGACAAATGAGCAGAAGATTCTTGCTTTAATTCCACGCACACCTTGCGTCCACCAAGGAAACTATTAGATAAGTGATTAACATGAGACTCGGTCCTGGTAGGCAAGATCGTGAGATCAAGATTGATAAGCATCCTAAGAATTGGAAAGGATGGAGATGGATCGAGTAAACTCTAAAGGTAGACATCGATATATCAATCAAGAGTGTTGGATATAAAAGATCTAGGAGTATTGGAATGAATTGAGTAACTCCAAGATGATAACATGACATACCGATCAGAGATTGAGCTAGATAAAGTAACGATAGGATTCACAAGTGAAAGCTTCAAAGATCAGACCGAGAGGGATCAGAATTGTACAAGACCATTTTAAAGATAAATAACTGAGAGGTCCAACTTGGATTTGGGTATGGTCTCTATACTAGCAAAAGCAACCAAGGTCGCGGACTGGCGTTTAGCAAGATCTTAACATGGTGAGTTGATCACGCACAGATTTTCATCAAGGGGTGCATAACATCTACGTCATACGCAACATACAAGGGTCTGTCCTGGGGCTTATGGTTTGAACAAGGGCATAGGTACAGGTCTTGGCAACATAGCATTCACAGGTTAGCAACCATGTCTACGGTCTCAGATTCCTAAGATGGAGAACCTAATCGAAGACAACAACCACGCATTTATCATGACAGAAGCATTGTTCTAGGATGAGCTATACGACACTCATATGCTTACCGAGGACAAATGAGGTGACAACTATGGTACTGTCTAGACAACAAGCAATCACACAAACAGGATAGCCTAAAGCAAGCACTTGAGAAACTAAAACAAGGGAGCTTAAGCAATCACCTAAGCACAAAGCACACACATGAAAAGCATTCCTATGTAACAAGGCAACACATTGACCTAATCACAAAGATCAATCATAAAGCAAGAGGTGCTACTAAGCATGTGAATAAGGCCAAGTCTTTTAGGTGTATGATGATTTGCAAGAAAGGTAGCAAGGGCCCAAAAGATTTTGGTCATTGCTACACCAAAGACACAAAGGCATTCTACAATAAGAGCTAGTATTTATGATGTTTCACACACGGCTAGCAAACACACAGAGCAACTCGATATAACAGGGTTCACAAACACTATCAAGCAACTCTTTCACAAACTAGGACAACAATGCAGCAAGCAGATGTTTTAGGCATAACTAGAGTTCTAGAGATCCAAACAAGGTGACCCTTAATGCTAAGGAAAGATTATTAACTTTATGCAAATAGTGTTTAGTTGTCTAAAATTTCCTTATTATCATCTTAAGATAATTCTATAACTAATAAGGCCAAACAATGCAAAGAAGACAGCTTTGTCCAGATTTGGACAGATTCTGTCTTTTCGCTTTACAAGCTTGTAACTGGAGATTTAGACAACCAAAAGTATTGATTTAAGACATTTTGGAAAGCTTAATAAAAGTACTACACTTTTTATATTAACCCTAGGACATGATTCTATAAGCACATAGGTCAAACAAACCAATCACTCAGATCTGTCCAGAGGATACGCAAAACTGGACAGCAATGTTCAAAAATCTATAGCTTCTAAACCACCAGTCCTAAAATCATGAAATTTTAGGACATGAAAGATAATGAAGTTAGCTACAATTTTCATGTTGACCATATTTGCAGAAAACACCGTTATTATCATGAAAATATTGGTACCACAGAAACTGTCCTAGCAGCAACATGTTCAATACAACATCAAACAATGTTTTTCATTGTTTTATTAGCAAGAGAGCACACAAAACTTGTTATTCTAGTAGCTTCAACATTTCAACCTTTGACCACCATATTTTTGCTTAGTCACAAGAAAGGATAAACATGAGGATACTAATTATTTAAGTAAGATCTAAAGCATCTTTGCAAGAGCATGATGAGAAAATATATTCACCACTTAAGCTAAACTAGAGAACACTTATTAAGTTTAAACTCATAGCCTCAACTATTTTCATCAAGGCTAAAAGTAACATGTTTACTTGGTTGGTTAACATTGGAGGCATCACAAGAAAAACATCTACACACTTGTTATGCAATTCCATTGATTGAAAGTAACCATATGTTAGTTTTAAAAGTCAAAATTTTTTTTTTTGGCCATCACCAACTTGTTATGCAAGATTAAGCACACACCAACGACAATCATTCTAATTCAAACAATATAGAACAAGGTATTCTTGTCTACTCCACACGAGAAAGATAGTAACATTTCATCAATTATAAGTTACTGATTATTGGAAACAAAGGTGAGAGGAGCATAGTTATGTGCAAAGCAACAATCATGATGATGCATGCTTCGTCCTATTCGTCCTCACAGATTTGCCAGCCTGAGGTGGCAATCACGTTCTATGTCGGTGGCATAACACGCGCTCTCGATATATAATTAGTCGTCATGTATATTTACTCTACGCATTCGTGGTTAGCGTACCTGCAAAAAAATTTCATTGCAGCCCAACAATTCCCCAATATCTCACAAACAACAAAATCAAGTGAAAACAAGAAAGCTAAATACTTTCCACAAGTGTGCCCCAACACACTTGCTTCAAGATCACACAACTACCCAGCAGATATATACCCACAATTAAATACTTTCATAATTGCATGGTTTTGACATGACAATTATTCCAAAGATCACAATCTAGCACTTCCCTAGACCGCCGGTTGGACGATCATGCTCTCATATCTCATCATTCTAATGCACATATATGGCTAATTCATATATGTGGGCTACCTCCACCATTTGACCACAGGGTAGCCATAGTGCGGTCATCAAACATACATACCTTGGCCTGGGCGTAGATGCAAAATTTAAAACCCCCCAAAGTTAGTACTTAGATAGCCACCTAAGAATCCTTATTTGGGCATAAAGGATTTGACCACTGGCATACTTAAGTTTTCAAATTTAGATTTAAACACACCTATTTATATGTATGTAGCTAACAGTTTGTCAAAACTAAACTTTTGCAAATAAAAGCTTTTGTTTTAAATACACAAATGACATGTTTAATGTTGAATCTTGCTCTGATGCCAGCTGTAACAGAACCGTCCAAATTATAAGAGCACAAGTATAAAAACAATCACCGAAGTGACTAAATTTTCACACTTGAGCCCATATAATCCCGGTAGTCCACTGAAATCACGAAGGACTTCAAACCAACCAACATATAAGCCAAGATCGTACTGGTTCAACAAAACAAGTCAAATGTTACATCCTTTTCATAAGTAGTTCAATATACATCAGAGTGTAAAATAATTATTACAACATAAGTTCAAAAGTAGCGAAAGCAAAGTAATTTGAAGTTGATATCAAATACATGCCAGTACCGAGGTCAATTCCAACAAAAGCATTAGAGATAAGAGAGATAAGAAGGATCATGCCCATGATCATACTCCACCGCTATGGTAGGAGCCATCCAATTCTTGCAGTAATCATGAAACGTCACAACCTGCAACAAGTGGGAATAAACCCTGAGTACGAGAATGTACTCAGCTAGACTTACCCGTCATAAACCAGAAATAAAGTGACACCAAGGAGTATGCAAGGCTTATTTAGGTGGGGCTAGCTTGACAACATTTTGCATAAAAGCATAGGTGATATGAGAGTAGTATTTTATTATACTAGCAGCAGATTATTATTAATCAACCTTTCATCTAGATTAGCACCTGTACTAAGCAATCACTTGATTATATACAAACATTAATAACCATATCAGGTTTATTCCAGCTATCAACATTACCATCATCATGATCCTCATCAATATTAGAACCATTAATATTTAGTGAGTTCTACGCAGCCGGAGGCAATGGTCAAGTTCTCACTATCCGGGAGAGACGGCGATTCGAATCGATTCCTACTGAGCTCAGGGGGTATTCCCAACACACACCCATGCTTCCCCCGTCGAGGTTGCATTAGATAACCACTGGTACAACTCAGGCGTGGGCCCGGTTATCACGTCGGCAAGACCGGAAAGTCGGTAGCCAGGATGTCCAAGCCATGTTAACCCAAGGACGACGCCAGGATCAGTTATACATGCTTGCCCTTGGTCTAGTATGCCGCTTCCCGCGAATTGCCCAACCGCCGCCCGTGTTCCCATCTTGAGTTGAGCTACTTGGCTTCGCGGCCTCGGCACTCGGGCCCGGCCAGCTATGTGTTGGGCTGCGTTCAACATGACCAAGAACGGACAACGCTTCCAGTCCTTAAGCGACTAGACAGGGTCCACTGTCCCTGCCCGGTCTTCTTTTATTTTAACACATGGTTCTTTTCCACGATAGCATATATAGCCAACCGTGACAAGAGAAGTAACAACCTATATCTCGCGGATGACAGAGAATCACCCGACTTCTACCGATCTAAGCATGGCTAAGCATTTATCTCGATTCCTGAACTTAAATAGGATTTAAGGTATAATTTGCTGGACAAGGAGAGGATATATATGCAGCAAGTGTTTCCAAACAACTCCTATAACTTAATGCAATAAACAACATAAAATACTCAATTGCATTTTATAAAAGGGTGGGAGACTTAGAATGCTCCGGGGCTTGCCTGAAATATGACCCAAAGTCAGTGTTGTTAGATGACACTCGCTTGGCGAGCATCTCTGATCCGTCTTTGGGATATGTCCGCCAACATCGTCTTCGGGTTTGGCTCCCACACCTCAACCTTCATGTTATTCATCTAGCGTACCTAGATGAGATGCAAGATGCAAGTGCATAAATATAAAGAATGCCAATAAAGAGATGCATCACTCAAGCATGCAAGACAAGCATCAAGCCACACTAGACATTATGAGCAATTAGAGAGCAAACAATTCACAATCATGTCAAACATTGGTATAGCTTAGCATATCAAACATGAAATCAATATACAAGATCTCAGGTGTATTAAGTTAACCAACATCAAAGATATGAGTCACACTTAGCATCACACAAATCAAAACTATAACTAGGATCTACCAATTTCTAGACATACACGCAGTAGCTGAGTAATTAAACCATATCTGGAGTTCTACAACTCTAAATTACTTGAAACAAGACAATCTGGAAAGCTTATGAAATTGTCTACAATTTATCTTTAAACATCAAAGCATGATTTAATCTTTAACATAGCCAAACAATCCAATTTATCCAATCTGGTCAGGTACATTCCAGAGAGCAGCAATTTCTGAAACTGAACGTTGCACAGCCGTAACTCACAAACCATTTAGCCAGTTGCCATGAAAATTTGACACAAACTAGATGAATGGGTTATCTACAACTTTGTTATAGATAAGTTTCACAACAAACATCATTATCAAGGTGCAATCATCAAAGTTCTACAAACTGTCCAGAAAGCCTCCAATTTGAATAATGGAGCAAATAATATTTCACTCATGTTTCAAACACCAATTTGAGCAAAACCAATATTACCAACAGTTGACATATATTAAATAAACACCATAAAACATAATGACCACTCCTAAATAAATTATTTTCATACACTTTTCCATTTATTTTGATAACAAATTGGAACAAGGAGCATATATGGAACACAAACCAAAAGTACACAGTAAATTCTAATAAAATTACAGTAGCTCACATATACTCCTAAAAGTTTACTGTTCAAATTTCATAGCATTTGGATAAGTATTGCATCCTCTATAAAAAAGACAAATTGCTACAGCAATTAAACATGTGAGAGGAACTTAAATCTAAAACTTCACATTTTCCAGAAATACTTGACCATGTTAGGCATCTATAAGTCACAACAACATCATAGAAAGGCAGTGGAACCATATTTTCCATTTTTACATGTTTATTTCAATTATTAATCAATAAAATCCATTTACTAGACATCAAGCAAGATATCTAAATAACTCAATCATACTGCATCCAATAGACCCCAAATTTTTTATCACAGTACACTCATAGCACCAAAAGGCTACCACAAAAATTTCACCTCAAATGGAGCACCACAACAGTAGATATGAATTAAGCAATGACAAACCCTAGAGAGCAAAGATCTATTTTTACTGCACAAACCTTATACTAAAACATAAGATATTAATATACCACTGGATAGATCTACTCACAAGGATTCCAAAAAGTGCTCATTTGCCATTTTACGATTTTTCTGTGATTTTCTATGAATTATCAAAGATTCAGCCAAAATATGCATATAGAAAAAGAAAAAGGAAAACAGATCTTGCACTAAGGCCCCTGCAGTTTTCGGTTACTGTTTAGAACTATTCAAATGAGTCATGATCTCTGCAGATAACCCCCTGTACTCTCCTCAAATGTTGCCCGAGATCCACCTTCTTCTTCCTTACGCAGAGACAGGCCAGGGAGGGAGATGGAGGGACGACGCCGGCGGTTCCGGCCGCAGCGGCCTCGCCGGCCGCGGGGAAGAGGTGGCGCGGCGGCGGCCAGGCCAGGCGCACCCGCCGGTGGCCGGAGCACGGCGCGGCGCGGCCCAAGGCCGGCCAGCCACGCGTGCTGACGGCGGCGCCCGCGGCTGCCCGTGGTGCGGAAGCACCGGCGGCGGCTGGGGCCGGGGAAAAGGCAGCCGGAGGCGCGGTGTGAGCTCGCGACGACGGTGCCGCGCTCGGCTAAGGGCGAGGTGGTGCGGAGGACAGAGGGCAGTGACGGCCAGGAGCTTGGCCATGGCGGCCATGGCGGCGGCATCGCGCGCGTCGCACGTTCCGGCGAGGGCGAGCGAGCAGGGAGGCAAGGACGAGCGCGAGAGTGAGCCAGGGGATGAGCTCGGGCGTCCGCATCGCAAGGAAGTGGCCGACACGGCGCAGAGCAGCGGGGCACGTGGGTATGCGGCATGGCGGACGCGTAGTCACCACGCGTCGCCCTCGGGCAAATCCGTCGAGCAACTCGCATGCGTCCGTATGGGCCTCTTGGGGCCAGTTTTTGAGCAAGTTCTGGGCCAAACTGGATCATGAGCCTAAAACAAAATTTGCTCTACTCTTGACACTCTACAAATTCTATTAAGGATATACATTCATTAGCTGTCCAGATTAGCGGGTAACTAACCACCAAACTGACAGTGTCAACGTGTCGATTACGATCAAAAATGGATGTCAACACCTTGTCAAACTGAGTCCGATTGATGTCATCTTTTGGTATGCTCTTCTTCAAGTAATTACCTTCAACTTCTATTTTGGGTGCAAATCAAGTTGCTTAACCAAAATTGGAGAACGCGAGACGTCGAGTAGGTTGACCTTGATTTTGGACTTAGAATAAATTGAAACCCTGAAACAACAGCTCTCACTGGTTTTGGGCACTTTTTGAGGATGTTGTGCACATTTTAATGTCTTGGCCCTTAAATAAAGTTTGTTCCTTATAAAATTCTCTACAACTTTGATTAAGGGTGCTCGACATAAAAACTCCCTAAGCTGCACTTTTAAAAATGGTTAAGCAAAAGTGCTCGGGGCCAACATAGGGCAAACCATCATTTATAAGCATTTTCTGGGCACTTGCTCAACATGAATCCTTCATGACTTTTATTCATGAGTGCAAGTAGAGGTGTTTGGGTAGAATTGCAAGGCTTGATTGATACCCTATACACTCATGCACTTGATAAGGACTTTCCAGCGAGGATGTAGCTTGTCATTTCACGTGACTTATTGATTCTAATCTTCATGAAACTTCTCCAATGATCGGGGAAGATGGAGATGGATGTGAGATAGAGATCAT
>JADLZL010007553.1:0-137109 GCA_015844335.1 Chrysopogon serrulatus | reverse complement strand
CTTTAGAAACTCTGAATCACTTCGTGGGAAGATCGTTTGACTAGCTCGTTGAATTTTTAAATCTAGAACTAAAATTAGGAGAAATCAGATCTTGGGTGTTCGTCTGGAGTAGTAGAAAAGACTAGAATCAATTCCAAAGGCTTATGAAAAGTCTCGGTTTGTAATGTTTGACAACAATTTTAATAATTCTAGCACGAATGGGAAACATTTCTCGCTGCTAGACTGATCCCTTATATGCGCTTTGGTTCAATGTTGTCTGTGGCCGGACTGCTTCCAGCACTGAGTCATGAAGCTGCCAGTGTTTAAGCCACCATCATGGAAGCTGTTCAGCAGGACTTATAAATCAACATATAAAATAAAACACTATGTAATAATAATAACTGATTTTCAAAAAAATACTGTTGATTTATAAGCAGAAATAGCTTTTTATATGAGGCCCATGGTACGCTAAAGTGGTGTGCACTCTCCCATCTCCCATGTTAGCCACTGTGGCAGCACAGCTTTGTGCCTCTGTATGCTGCAGCCGCAAAACTAGTTGCTTTGCCACTGCGGCCCATGGACATCACGATTCAGCAACAGTGGACAAAGCTGCTCGTGACTCGTCTCTTCAGCATGGGACAGAACTCTGTGCTAGTGGTCAATCCAGTGGGTGTCTCGGCCTCGCCGCGATTGTCGCTGAGATGTCTGCCTCCAGGCACCATTTTCTTAGAATAATAATCATATTTTTTTTATCAATTCTTTTGTTGGTAGCGACGTACAGGCCCATGTGTCATTAGGAACTGGTTTGTTTACAACAAATTTAAGTAAGGTTCCTTTCAAATCCAGAGGCTGCAGCATCTGTGGCTGCTAGCAACTCAGGGAAATACTGTGAAATGTTCAACCGCACACAGAAAAAGCAATGACGCCCCATCCAATCGTGTACCTTTGGAGCGGAGAGCAAAGCACAGGAGGGCACCCGTCCTTCTAAATTATGCCGGCCCAGCACCAAAATGAAACCAACGAAAAAAAAAAACAGACACGAGACGGTGGCAAGATGAAGGTGTTTGGGGTGAGTTTGCGTCGAGATGTGACCAGGTATTGTGGCTTGGAGTTAAAAGACGGATCTCCAAACAATCTTCTCCTGGCTAGGCATCACTCTGGGCTCCATGCGGCAGTCAGGACGCCATTGAACGGCGCCTGCTGTTGACTCATGATATAGAGCCCGATCTATCTGATTTCATTCAGGCCGTGCGCGATGAGAATAACACACCAAAAAAACCTTGAATCTTTCATCTACTCCATACCGAGAAACACAAGGAAATTTCAAAACAAAACAATCCAACAAATTTCTCCGCAAATAAGAAAGCAGCTCCCAGCCCAGATACTAGCAGATCGGAAAACAAATGGGGGAGGAATTCAAACGACGAGGTGGCGCAGCAGAGAGCAATGACGGCGGCTAGAGGTGAAGTGCACGACGGAGCCTGCTAGGGTTTGTCCACCCACATTCTTATATAGCCCGGTTGGCGGCGAATGGGTGGATGACGGCCTAGCTCTATTGGGCGGGGCCTTGCGTCACCAGCAGTTGGGCTTCAGGCCCAACAGCCACTTGTCCCCCAGTGTTATCCGGGAACCCATTTGATTTGCCCTCCAGATGGTAAAGAATCCTACCGCCATTCGAGTATCTGATGATCTGGCGGTATACATCAATGGAGACTAAGGAAATCATCACTACACTAAAGTTCTTGACAAAATCAGCTCCAGTGCCTAATTTATCTTCAATCACCGGGTATTTCAGTTCAATATATATATATGCGTTTGATAATTCCTGTATCCTGTGCCGTAAAGCTCATTAAGTTTTGCTAGAATCATTGTGCAAAGTTCCTTAACAAGTATTCTAATTTCCATGCATCAAAACATGCTTGTGGCTCTTCTGCAGCAAGTATTATTGCAGCTGACAGTCGAGAAGATGTCTTTGTTGCCGAGAGCAGCAGCCAGCAGGTGATTGAACTCCACAAGATGCTTTCATTCAGCTGGTAATGAAATGGCAAACTAGTGAAACCTGAAAGTGATCTTCAGACGTCTAGAGCCTGTCAAATTGTCAAAGTATCCATCCATATGGCAATCTTTCTTCAGACTGGGGATAAAAGGAACGTGATGGCAAAAATTGTGTGAAGAAAGGGGTACATTATCCACCACTGTAGGAAAAAGATAATGATATTCTGTATCCAAAAAGGAGCTGCCTTGTCAGCTTTCCCAAATGGGCTGTAGCATCAGACATTTTTTTTGTCATTTTTTTTTTCAATATTGTGGTGGGGATCTGCCTTTTCAGTTTTCCCCAAATGGGCTGTGCATCAGACATTTTTGTCATTTTGAGTTTTTTTTTTTTTTTTTTTTTTGGGCAATCTTGTGATGAAGAGATCTATTATATTTAGTTGCCATAGTTCTCTTTTCGTTGTTTGAAGTTGAAGCAGGTTTGGAAAATGTGGAACTGCTGCTTTGCTTCAATCTGTTGTTTTTCCACTAGCTATCACGATTTTCATTTTGCAATCCTTTCAGCTCATATTGCAACGCTGATGTATGCTCATGCCTTAGGGCCTGTTTGTTTCCTTTAGGGACTAAAGTTTAGTCCCTAAAGTTTAGTTATGTCCTGTTTGTTTGCATGTGCTAAATGGGACTAAACGCAATTAATGGTGAGGAAGAAAGACAAATTTGTCCATCATAATGATGCTTTACTTTTTGGCACAAAAATTATTGCAAGGGGCAGGTAAAAACTTATCTTTTAGTCCCTTTTAGTTCCTCCTTCGACTAAAGCTACTAAAAGTTTAGTACCTTCAAAAGCAAGGGGTGTTTGGAAGTTTAGGGACTAAAACGGATTAAACTTTAGTCACTAAAGTTTAGTACTAAAGAAACAAACAGGCCCTTAGCCGTAAATGTACCCTATTCGGCTGAACTTATTAGTCGACTGATAAGCTGAAACGTCTTATTTTTTTAGAGAGAAAAATATTGTTGCAAGAAAAAAAATCTACTTTAAATCCCTCAACTTTCGTGAAAATCTATATATCATCCTTGAACTCTAAAATCGGATAAAACACATCCCTCAACTTTTAAAACCGTTCATATTACATCTCTCAGCGGTTTTCGACAGTGGTTTGCTACAGCAACAGTGGTTTTGTATTTTTCCCTTTTTTATTTATTTCGACTAAATCTTTGAAAAATCAAAGTAAATCACAAAAAATCATAAAATAGAAAATTTAATTTTGTTAGACTCCACATAAGCAAATCTACATAATGAATATATAATATGACATACTTTAGTACAATGTTTTTACTATAGCTTTAGATCTGTGCATTTCTATAATTAAAATAAATTATAAAGTAAAAACTTTATACTAAAGTATATCATATTATATGTTCACCATATAGATCTACTCATGTGGAGTCCAACAAAATTAGAATTTTCATTTTTTATGGTTTTTCTATTATTTACTATGATTTTTTAAAACAGCCAAAATAAAAAAAAGGCAAAACCATTGTTACTATAGCAAAACCACCTTTAATATAGCAAAACCGTTGTTGAAAACCACTGAGGAATGTAATATAAACAGATTTAAAAGTTGAGGGATTTGTTTTATCCGATTTTAGAGTTTAGAGATGACATGTGGATTTTTATGAAAGTTAAGGGAATGTAAAGTAGACTTTTTTTCCTTGTTGCAACAACTAATAAGCTGAAGCAAACAGTGCGGCAATTTCTACGTTAACAATCATCCAAAAACTTCAGAGCATACCAAACATTCAATCCTACAGACCTTTCGCGTCACTTCAATTGCTTTAAGACAGCATCTCTCCTACCTTGATCTGATGTATACATGATACCAAATTAATTTAGCCTAGGAACTACAAGGTTGTGGAGGCTATCTCTGGCCTTCCTCTCCTACGGATAAGGCATATTTTGCCTCGTGTCAAAATTCGCACTAGCATTTGTCGGCTAACATATGGTACTATTGTTGTTAAAGTGCTAATTACAGATACAATGAATTGGAAAACATGATACCCCGACGCAAACTCTCACTTGCCTTCTCGAACTTCTTCTCAAGGTTAACCTCCCCTACAGCTTCAGCAGCAGCTCTCAACTGAGAACAAGTTCAGAGTTAGAATAGAATGCTCAAAGATTGAACAAAGGACGTCACTATGAAAGTAGTCACAAATAACGAGCAAGCATCGTCGACAGGCATGGTGGCATCCCACATATCATTATCCAAATAGTAGAACCGCAAGATGTATTTATATCTTTCTAGCAGCCGGCTGTAAGCCTGTAACCAGCCAAACAAAGGTACTGTAGTCTGTAGCCAGTACCCAGGGCACATATTCCGAACTCACCAACCCCCCTAAAACCCCTCCTAAGATTATCATCAATTATCTTGTCCGCCAAGGTGCAACCGAGGCATAAAATTGAGCAGTGACACACAATTGGTTGACTTTTCTTGTGCAAATTAATGACTTTGACACTATATCAGAACTATGGCTCATTTTGAAGCATGTCACATTGACAGTAATGTACTGACATCTTATAGTGGACATTCTCAAGCAGTCTTACCAAATTGGCATGTGCATCAAGCCTCATACTGCAAGTCTTCGGTAATCAAAGGAATGCATCCATACAACCCAAGTGACATGGAAAGTGTGGAAAGCTATACACACATGATGGAATGTATGTTGGAAGCGGAGATAAAGATGACAGTTACCTGATTCAGAAATTCATCCAGCCTTCTAGCAAGCCTTATGACACTTCCTTCAAAAATGTCGGTCATTTCCATCACCTCGGCAAAGGTGGCTCCCTGTATGGAGATAATACATAAAAAGATAAAATTAATGAAATCACAGCAGCCTTTCCAACAGTCTAAAATTGCATCTTATCAGAAATTAGACAAAAGAATTTCCAAAACTGGATATATTGAGATGTTTCTATGGCCAACAGAATTTCCAAAAGGAAAAATCTAACATCAAGAGTTGTACAGGGCCTCAATCTCACTGACCCTTGACCAGCAGTATATGACATCCATAAGGTAGGGTCTGCAGGTTGATTCAACATATTCCTCCACATTTACATCCAGTTTGCATTCTCGTTGTACCTAAAACAATGAGAAATCAGGTAATCAAGTACAGGCAGATATGAAGTATATATACATGAGGCAATAAAATGCTCTTTTTATCTCACTGCATTGATAACAGGAATGGGAAATTTACATCTCAATCAAATTCAGGGGCATCAAAGTTTGAGACAAGTATGCACCTCAGCTATTTTTCTTGCAGCCTCCTGAAGTTGCATCATGGGCCTAGAAAGTTCATTTCTTAGGCGTATCTGCTCACTTGATTTATCACAAGGTACAAAGCAGCTAGCAAGGGAAGCAACTTGATGATGGTCAAGATCATTAAATGTACCTAGACAGATAGAAAATATTAAAGCAATACTGCAACTACAGTCAGAGAATAACAGGACACAGAAAATCATATATAACGGATACCATTGAACATAAGTTCAGTGATAAGCAGTTCATCCCCTGTGTCTATTAAACAGGCAGCACGCCCCTTTAACTGGAGAACACCATCAGCATCAATATGACCAAGCATCTTCAGAACACGGGACCGGTTCTTAAGTTCGTCTCTAAATTTTTGTAGCTGAATGAAGAAGTTACAAACTCATTTAGCTGTTAGAAAGGGTCCAATTGGACTAAGGTATAATAATGAAACCAACCTGTGAATCCCGCATCTTTGACTTGAGTTGCTGAATTTCACTATTCAAGTCTGCTTTTCTTTGGTACCAAGATAGTTCCTGTTCATTTTGACCAGACTAAGATAAAGAGTAGCAAACAAAAAAAACGTCAGTCAAGAACAGAAAATAAATTATTCCAGATACTTCTTGCTGCAAAGATGATAGAAATAAATACCTTATGAAGCCGGTGAGAGCATTGTTTCTGCTCAAGGTCCTCAAGTTTATGTACCAAGTCAACTAGTTCAGGTTCTTGAATACCCATGTCCTGATAGTATCAGAGAATCTAAGTGAGTGCATGCTTCAAGAATTTGTTATATAAAATGCTAGAGAATTTATTGCAATATATGCTCAGACAAATTGGACGCATAACTGGCAGGATTGCCAACAGAGGGGCGGAGAGCGAAGCATTAAGTCATTAGAAGTCCCTGAATATGTAAGGCAATATGAGGAGCTTATGATCACGTGAATATATTTGTTCTTTACAGATAAATTATGTGCAGAAAATGCATTGAGGACCATGATAAAAAAAAAAAAAAAACATGTTCCATATATTTGGAAATTACAATTCACAAGTATTTAACAAGGCAAGGAGAGCTGGGTTCATGTACAAGTAATCATGATTCCATGTGTTTTTAGTTTGTTATAATTTTCCTGAACTTAGCCACAACACAAATGGCACTTTAGGTGAAAATGCAAAACTTGCAAGTAAATTGTCGTAAGAAAAAAGCTATCATACATTGATTGGATGTAGCTTCGGAAGGCCTTGGGGGTAGCGCTTTCCAAGTTCTTGGACTGCAAAAAGTATATTCTGTCTTGCTTCAGGTGGTCGTAGATCAGGAGGAATGTTGATTCTAACACTGCTTAGACCAGATACTAAAGGCAACGGAACAGGCACCTGTAAATACCTCAAGATTGATTAGAGTAATACCCCAGATGATGATAGCCTAACATGATAGGACCCCTTATCATAAAGCTTCAACTCACCACATGCATTTCGCCCTTCTCCCCTGGGCGAGGCGGGCATGGCTTTGAACGTGATCCATTCTCGCTGGAATTAGAGGAGCAGTGAAGCAAGGTGTCGACTATATAGTTATTGCTGCGCGATGCACTTAATGCAGGAGGGAGAGTGCCAGATGCTGGAGGTTTCTTCACTACATTTACAACCACACCCCATCCCCAGTCTGTTGAACCATCCCTCACTCTAACCTGCCACAATGCAAAATACTGAGTGGGAAGAATATGTAATAGATTTGTAAACCCTACAACAGAAGTGATCACAAAACAACAGTTCATCAAGGAAATGAATAAGTGAGCAGAACCAGAGGGGGTATTTCTGCACTATCCAATCAGCCAAATCCAAATAAAATAGTAGCGACTCAACCTCCTTGACCACAGACAGAAAGAAATTGTAAAAAAATTGAGTTACCTACCAGCCTTCCAGGAACCAAATACAACAAAGCCCTCTCTGGTCTAATCATCTCAGACATTATTTTCTTCTCCAGTTCAGATATCTCAAGCCCCAATTTGTGATATTCAGCAAGATCAGTCTGTACAAGGAAATGTACAAGTCTAGTAACGACGACGATGATGACAAATAATATTGAATACAGCAATTAAGATAGCATACCTCTCCAGAAGAATCCAGCAAGGTAGCTTCATTCTCCAACCGTGTAATCTTTTGAATTATTTCTGGCAATGCCTGAAAACGAGGGTAGTCATTTTAACATTTGGCATGTATGACAGCAGAAGCATCTAGAAGAGTTACTAGAACAAACCTTCTCATACTGAAACTGATGGAATGAATGCCTAATCACATGCTCAGCGGTAAATTGGCCCTCTACACGGCTCATTAAGTTCAGAATAGTGTAATAGCTCAGCCGAAAAGTACTGACAAGAGGTGCTGGTTTGCCTAACACCATGTCCTTGATAACACTCATTTCCATCTGCAGAACATACTCATGTTAAATTCGGATGGACAAAAGCAACAGATTAATGTGCTCTAACATAGGCATAACACATGATCAACTGGAAAAGTTATAGCATAAGAAAACATGAAAGATAAAAAGTTCATCATAAAGCAAGCATGAGTTTAGAACAAAACCAACTTTTAGGTGGGGATGTTTCAACAACACAAAATGAATCTTGAAGCACACCTACTCAATTGTATTTAAACTGCAAAGGTTCAATACAGTCTCAAAAGCATATCATAGATCATGTTGAATTAAGTAAACATCCATTTGCATACCAACAAAAAGTGAAACTAATATACAAAGAACAAAAGATGGAATCTAATAAACATCTAATGGATTTCTAACGGCAATAGAAATAGCAAGAACATCAGATACTAAGGAAATCAGTGATCAATTCTCACACCAGATTTGTCAACTGGACACAGAAAGACAACTGCAGAATTAGCATGCACTGGAATAGATTGTGTTGTACTCATCCCAAAAGGAAGCCCAAGTTTGTTAAAATAGTATGTCAAAAACAAGTCAAGTAGTCAACAAAGACACCAAATACTGTCACAAACACCTTCACGTGCTATATGAATTGAACTTGAAAAACAAAGAAAATAAGGACATAGAACTTGGAATTTTACCTTCTCATCTATCATTATAACACAAATACCACGTTCATCCTTGCCACGCCGTCCAGCTCTTCCACTCATCTAAGAGTGCAGTCCATGTAAAATTAATGTAAGAACGGGCTTGTATATGTCCTCTCTATAAACTTACATATATGAGTGTATGCCTGAATTGCATTTCATACATAAAAGATTTACCTGTATATATTCTCCAGAACCAATATAGCGATTAGTATCACCATCCCATTTTTTGACAGAGGTGAAAACAACGGTTTTTGCAGGCATATTAAGACCCATGGCAAACTGAAGCAGAACAATAACAAGATCAAGACTGTTACTGATCAAATGATGCAACTAAGAGTAGAAATGCACTATTTGAATAAAGGGTACAAGTACAACAATAGTTCTCTTACTTTACCTATTTGAAAACTAAAGAATCCAACCAAGAAATTGAACTCTA
This sequence comes from Chrysopogon serrulatus, assembly GCA_015844335.1. NCBI lineage: Eukaryota > Viridiplantae > Streptophyta > Magnoliopsida > Poales > Poaceae > Chrysopogon > Chrysopogon serrulatus. The sequence continues at coordinate 128,316 of JADLZL010007553.1, read as the reverse complement.
CCTTATAGTACATGTGAAGAAGTAAAATCAAGTTTAAGGTTAAGAGAAATAATCAAGATAGAGATCATACTGTCTCAGTAGCAAAGAGAGCTTTCACAAGACCTTCTTGAAAGAGCAACTCCACTAGCTCCTTAATTATTGGAAGTAGTCCAGAATGGTGTACTGCAATACCTCGTTTAAGAAGAGGCAGCATCAATTCTATAGCAGGTAAACTTCTATCTTCCTCGACTAAACAACCAATGGCATTACGGAAAACCTGCTCAATGCATTCCTTTTCCTCCTCAGTGTTGAAGTCAAGTTTTGACATAGACATGGCATGGTGCTCACATTCTCTTCTACTAAAGCTGAAAATTATGACTGGTTGAAACTTGCGCTCCATAATCATCTGAAAATTAAGAATCTCTCAAAATTAAGCAAGGATATGAGTGTCTGAGGTCACATAAGATAACAACAATGAAATTTAAATGATATATCAACAACTGAACAGTAAATATTTACTGGTGAGATTTCAACTTTAAGGCTCCTTATTAAACACAGTGAACTTTACATCAGAAAGTTCCATGCACATACGAACTGGTAAATTCAGAAAGCACACTAAGCCAAAGAATAGCATGCACAGAAGAATGCGAATGCCTGCCTACCTTGACAATTCTGTATATGTCAGAATTTCCAGAGGCGCTTCCACCTTTTGCAATTCGGCCACTCGCTTTAGGTCCACCACCTTTCCTTCCATCCAGTTGATTATTTTGCTTAGCAAAAGAATCTTGGAGCTTTGCAAAGTTATCATCTCTAAACTGGCCATTTTCATCTACTACAAGGTAAAGGCCAGAACCGCCTATTGGAAACATATAGTGCTGCAACGGTGTCGGCCTGAAGTCCGTATACACAACATGACAGGGCTGCTTGTGCAGGCTGCATATCCACTCAGCAAACTCAGTCGCATTCGACATAGTAGCGGAAAGGAAGACCATCTTGATGGCAGGAGGCAAAAAATGATGCTCTCCTCCCATACGACTCCTCTCTCACGATCCTTCATGTAATGTATCTCGTCGAATATAACCCAGGCAACCTCCTTGATCACCTCGGAGCCCCTGTAGAGCATTGCCCTGAGGATCTCTGTCGTCATGACCAGGCAGGTGGCGTTCGGATGGAGCGTGACGTCGCCAGTCATCAGCCCGACGTCTGTGAACTCCTGGCTGAGCTCCCTGTACTTCTGGTTGCTCAGGGCCTTGAGCGGGGAGGTGTAGATGACCCTCTGCTTGTCTCTGAACGCCATGGCAATGGCGTACTCAGCAACAACGGTCTTCCCCGCGGAAGTGTGCGCGGAGACAAGCACAGACTCGTTCCGCTCCAGGCAGGCGATGGAGACGCTCTGGAACGGGTCGAGGTTGAAGGGGTACTGCTTGGCCATCTCCCCATTGAAGGCCGGGTCGTTGAGCGTCCCGTGCACCGCCTCGTCCTTGGCCGACTCGTACCCTTTCGGGACGGCGACCTCGTGGACGCACGAGCGGGAGACATTCCGGCGCTTGGCGGCCGGGTCCGCCTCCGCCTGCGACTCCGCTGGCGCGGAGCTTGGCTGCTCCTCCGCGCTCGAGTCCGGCGCCTTGCGCTTGCAGGTGCCCTCCGCCTCTTCCCCCATCGGAGCCGCTGGACGCAAAACTAAGGTACAGAATCCAACGACGCGTCAGTAGGTCAGATGCGAACACAAGGTTTCAGTGCTTGGTTTCGCACAGCAGGGAAGGGAAGACGAAGGGTTGGCGTACCTGGCGGTGCTCGTCGCCGGCGAAGGGTAGGAGACCTGGGCACCTGGCGTTGGGCGGCAGCGGCTGTCGCGCAGTCGTCGCCTCGAGAGAGGGAGAGAGCGCGCGCGGCCGGGGGCGTGGGGGTGTTGCGGCGGCCGGCGGGGGGCGTGGAAGCAGGAAGGCAGGGCTGAAGCCTGCAGGGACAACAGGGCTCCTTTGGCTACAGCAAGCCCAGTGGGGATACCGGCCCAATCTGGTAAACTCCGGTGGTGAAAATAAAAGGGCCCGTGAATTTGCTGCCCTCATCCATATCCATGTGACCTTTTTGCTTGGCGTTTTTTTTTTTTAATACTCTTTTGCTTTGGCGTTTTTCCTTTTTTAAAAAATACTCTTTAGCTTGGCGTTTTTTAAAAGACTATTTTAAATACACTTACAAAAAACATATAAGTTACAAAGTTCAGTGATCAATCATTGTGTTAACTATAGAGGCAGTCTAACAGGACTCTAGCTCCTAAAATAACCCTGGATCTGGTCCTAGCTTCTTTTGCCAATGGCATGAAGCAAAGTTTTTAAAAAATGAGCCTTTAATATAATGATGATGATGATGTTTCTAATACAGGTCAATGCAAACATTTTTATCAAGCAAATTATAAAAGTCCTTAAATTTTTCTAATATTTACATACACGACGGATGGTGATATCAACATTCCCGTTTAATAAATTCTTCTCGGTGTGTAAAGTTGTCTCCCTGTTTGAATTTTTAAGACATTACATGGCTCAAATAATTCTTGAATAATTTCAATTTGAAAAAGATCTTTTTTGCCGATGCCACAGTCACATTATAATCAAAAGACTTAGTAAATTATCTACTTGAGAAGTTGAGGTAACGACTATTCACTAAATAGTCTCAGGTCACTGTATGTGATTCTCAAATTCCAAATTAGAATTTCAGAAAGAGTCTCAAATCTTGTACTCTAAAAAATAAAAGGTAGGGGCAAAGGCAAGTTAAGCATTGATTAAGCATATAATTGGCATAGACAACAAAGTGACTTAGGAGCAATCAGGCAAGACGTGTACTCGTCACTTGTGTAGTGTAGAGTCGTAGATGCAGAGCTGCGCGTCGGCGAGGTCACGACGACGACGAGAACAGACTGACACACTGACACACGGTCGACGAACGTCAGTGGCGTGGCGGGCAGAAAAGCAAAGCTTACTTCTGTTCCTATATGGGCCATGATACTTTTTGTGGCTAGAGGCCCATCTTCTATACCTATAGTATGGGCTGGGTCCCTGAGCTTCGAAGGCCCCAATGCGGATGCCCAGCTCGACCTCCTCTCCAGGACTGGGCTGACCGTTTTGAGAATTGTTTGAAAAACAGTTGCAGTAGTAGTTAGTTGTAAACGTGTTTGGTTTCGTGGTTGACATCATAGATACCAACTAAACGGCTCAGTCAGGCTCGGACAGTGGATCGGATGATTCCAGACAAATCATTCTCCTAAGTCCCAACCAAACAGACTGGTAATTTCTGTTCTGCTCAAAAAAAAAAAAGTTGTAATTTCTATTAACTTTTTATCAACTTTTGATCCATATATACCTAAAACAGTGGAAATGAAGAAAGAGATGACTGGAGTTCTTTTTTTCGCTATACTGCTTTGCATTGCATGGTAAAAGGGCTCCAGTTCCTTTTACTTGTTGGTATGCTTTAGGGGCTACTCTTGGTCAGTAGTCCGTTTGACACGCCCGTTCATTGGCAAAAACCGCAAGAAGCCGGAAAAGGGCACTGTGCCAAACGCACTCGTACTACCTCTCCTGAAAATTCGATGCTAACTAGCTAGCAGTATGTGAATGTGATATGGTCACGCGATCGAAGCACAACTTGCTAGGGCGACGATGGTGATGGCAGGCATATGAGCGAGGTGCCCACGTTTTGCATATGCACAAATGCTGCTTTGACCGTTTTTTATTTGTTGAGTGCACTTGTAGGCAAGCAACGTGTGCCTGGTAATGTTTGGACGGCGCCTAAAGATAACGCGCCGAGGTGGCAGGCACGTCAAATTTTCGGCAAACAAATTGCTCGCCAAAGCTTTGGCTTAAAAAATGACTCGCATGGCATTGGCGAAATGCGGCATGCCTTAACTATGCAACAAAACAAACACTCCACAAATATGTGGCGTCAGATGTGTGGCAGATCGACTATGGCATGGTTTGGTAACAAACCGACACGCCCATTGTAGGAAAAAAAAAAGGTTCACGCGTGATGACCACGTCAGACGTACCACACCATTTGTTCGTCTATGTGTTTGTGCTCAATCTTGTGGTATTTGACATAAAAAAGATTATGTTTTGATATACATGACATATTTATGACAGGCGTATATGAAAATTGTGATGATTCTAGCTTCGCGGCGCATACCTTCGGAGCGGGGAAGGAGATGGTATGGAACCTCAATTTCTTCATTCAAGGAAATGGGGAAGGACCAAGAACGGTGCACACTCTTCACCGATAGCCGCCAAAGTGCCCTATGTCTCGCGAAGAACCCGGATGGAAGTGAATTCTTTAGCCGAGTTGAGTGCCGCATGCTTTCAGGTAGGCAGTCAAGCTCAAAACCATCCGGACGATTCTCAGTATAGTAGCGGCCGAGGACTTGCATCTATTTCAACTAGACGTGAATACGGTCTTTCTCCACGGCAACAACGAGGAGGAGGAGATAGTGTTTTATATAATGAACCAAATCTTTGATTCTAACTTCAATAATTCTAGCTTCATAAAGAGAGTGTCAACTTAATTCAGAGATTCTAGCTTCAAACCATACTCCCTCCATATAGGAAAAAAAAGTCGTTTTAGACAAGATTTGAGTCAAACATTGGGAACATAAATCATGAATAACTTTTAAGTTGTTAAGTTTAAAAATGTGAAAACCATATAAATAGATTTGTCTTGAAAAACACTTTCATAAAAGTATAAATATATCACTTTGTGATGAATATTTTTACAAAAATATGAAGTCAAAGTTATACTTTGGAGACCGTGTCGCTATCCTAAATGACTTCTATTTTCAACATGCAGGGAGTACATTAATCAAGAGGATTATCCGGACATAAAAAGGACCAAATTTGAGGGAAGTAATTTACTTTTTTTCCTTTGTAAGAAAACTCCTTTTATTTGCACCTGGTCCAGTTACCTAAGGGGATTTTTTTTTTTTTTTTTAAAAGTCCAGTGTGGGATTTTTTTAGAAAGGCTACATATAAGTAGCTCTCTCTCTCTCTCTCTCTCTCATAAGCAAGACCCCAAGCCTAAGCAGTACTCCTACGCTAGTAAACCACACATAGTCCCCGTCGTTCTTGATGGGGAAGAGAACACAGGGACTTCAGGCCAGGCCGGACAGCCCCCCCTGAGGAACCATCGCCGGCAGCCTCGGTCGGTACCCCCGCGATCCGGATTGTCGGCACGGTGACTTGACACCGGGCGAGCACGCCGACCGGCCGGGCCGCCCATCGCGGGCAAGCCGCCGAGCGCCCGTCCGCCCGTTTGGTCGGATCGGGAGGACACTCCGGCGAGCCACGACGGCAGCCTAACGCTTGGGGGCCACGGACGACTGCTGCTCCCCCCCCCCGGGGTTCCAGCAGCGGCAGCAGGTACCTCTCCCACCCGAATCGCCCAGGTTGCAGGACGGAGGAGAGTGTGAAGCCCAGCCGACACCGCCCTTGTCGGATCTCCCCCAGCCCAGGAGCTCGCGGCATGGCACGACAGACAACCCTGGCCAGAGCGCCCCAGGCATGGAAGGCATTCCACCGACGGAGCAAGAGAGCTCCCCGAGCGCTGGTCAGGTCTCCCCGGGAGGGGCCTCCAACAGGAGCGGCTCCGTGGGTCAGAGGACCTCCACTAGCCTTCGCCTGAGGAAGTTTCGGCAGCATATACTACTCAAGAACGCCTCGCCTCTGCTGCCGCCAATCTCCCAGGCAACGCCACAAGCCAGGTTGCCGACACGGAGCCGGAGAATCGCCGCGCAGCCCCTGTCGAGGGTGCCAGTTTCCAAGCGCGAGGAGTACCTCGTCATGAAGCGCATGGGCTACTTGGAGGGCGCAGACAAACCCAACACGGCGGTGAAGAAGGCATACGACAGTATCTTCATTGACAAGCTCTCCGCATCGCACGTCGAGGCCATGAGGGTGCTCTTCCCCGACCAGTCCAGGCTGACACGGCGGAAGGGGCGCGGAGGCTCGCGCGCCTAAGTGGCCTCGAGGCCGGGCCGCCAACCTACGTTGTTTACTTCGCGAGTAATAGCCTCTAGACTCGGCGCTTAGGGGAGAGAGTAATTTGTACAACATGTAATCCTCAAGCGCACCGTTTTAACATTGTAACAAAAACCCCTTTCTTAAATGCAATGATGCGCAAATCTTTTGCGTATTTGAGAAAAAAAAAGCAGCATTTGCGCTTGTGATCATGGCGCAACAACTAGATAGAGGTACACTTCACACATTCCTTTGCCGTGTTGCACACGTACGGAGATCACGATCGATGGAGCAACATATATACATACATACGTGGTCGTCGAAAAGTGCACGTCACCACCATCACCATGTTGCCGCATCCGCCGCAATATACGATGATTTCAAGCATGGATTTCAGGCGGATTTACATACATATATAATTCTATACTTTTTATATATATTTGGTAAATAGATTAAATGCATTCCTTTGCAAGTGATGGATTCATGTCGTCGTCGTTGCTTGCTTGCTCACGGAGCACTGGAGCAGCATGCATGAGGATTAATTCTTCATTGCTGCTGCGTGCATAACTGCATCTGCATATGCACACTTGCTTGCACTAGTAGCAGTATAGTATAGTAAGTGGCGTCACCATATATTCTGCTGGTCTAGCTATCTGTAGCTTGCTTCATATATGCCGGCTAATTAAGCTACGTAAAATAGCTAGCTAGGGGCCAAGATGCATTTGGCTCATTGGCTGGCGCACTTGGGACCTCCACACTGCCAATATGCCCAGTACGCACTCTGTGGTGGATGATGCCTATGGTGCAGTGAGGGTAGAGATAGTACAGTATCTGATCCTCTGGTTGCTGGGACAGTGGCACTCTTTGCGTGATGGGTAATTCGTCGACGCGCACAGAGATGTGAGCCACAACGTACGGAGACCTGCGCGCTGAGGCATATGCATATATCCATATATATATGTACCACGTAATTCGAATCACACGCAAGAGCCTCTATCCGATATGCTATGCATGATGATCTAGATCGAATTGGACCACATATATTCTCCTTGGTGTACGTGTTCATCCTCCTCCGACCTCTGTGATACTTGATACTACTGTGGATCATCCATTCTTTTTGGACCATGTATGCATTCGTGGAGCGAGCGAGCTTCACGTACCAGAACCACATTGATTCTGAAAATTGCGTGCATTGACGGAAGAACTACGGGTCGAATTCTCATGGAAGGAAGCGGTGGTTCGTCTGTGTTTTGGATGCTTCTTCCCGTGTCGATCGTTCAGCGTACCTCATCTCTTTCAATTTTGTTTTTATTTATCTTTCACTTATATATATTGTGGTGCTCGTATCAAAACGATAGAGACATGTGTGAGTTTATTTGTACTCTTGTACATGTATGTATCCGCCGATGAAATGTCTCAACACAGCCACGCTATTTTAATTCCTGAACACATACGTATTCAGATTTCAAAGGGGATGCCAAAATATATATACTGCTGTATATTTCTGAACACAGACGGCCTGCCATTTTGACACACGCACGTGGACGTACAAACATACATACAGGAGATAACGTTTATGCGTAGGAACTAGGAAGGAAGGAGTACATGAGTGAGGATTGGACGGCCGGAAGAAAAGATCTGCGAGGGGGGCCGGGGGTTGTGGCTGACACGGAGGCCACGGCGCGCCGCACGCCGAGATGCTAGTGGCGATGGATGGGATGGCATCCAGCGATGAGGAATGACCGGAGACCCCGGCCCGGTAAGTGACGCCAGACGGCGAGACGCTTGCAGCTGCCGCTCGTGATCGGCTTGCCGTTTCGGTGCAAGTTCGGCGGCCGCCCCACGGCGTGGCGCCGGCCTAACATGCCCGTGGCCCAGGCGGTTAAGCCTCCCTGGCGCGGGGGTCGTCCTCCCTTTCCTTCCCGTGGTCTGCTGCGTCTGCATATGCATCTGCACCTGCATGCATGCATGCATGCAACATGCATCCGCGTCCAGCCGTCCACATCCACCACGTACTCCACCAGGCAGAGAGAGACGCGCGTCCTCCTCCTCCTCCGTTTTGCTCTGCTGCGCCGGAGGCCGGAGCGGATCGGGGTGTGTGTGTGTGTGTGTGTGTGTGTGTGATGATGATGATGACGAGCGAGTGGACAGTGGAGTGGAGCACCACCTGCCGGAGCCGGACGGCATGCCAGCCAGCCCGTGGCCAAGCTCAGGGGCAGCGGTAGGCTAGCAGCAGAGGCATTAACCGAGCACGTACGGACAGGCAGCAGTGGCAGGCTGGACAGCGGCGAATGAAAGGCTGCGCGATCGGCTGGAGGCGTCGGTGCGGTGCGCGCTGGATCGGTAGGAGATCGATAACCCAGAGCGCGCGCGGAGAGTCGGTGCTCGCCTCGACTGCTCGCTCCTGCAGTCGTGCTCGTCACCAGGCATGCAGAAAAAGATCCGCCTCCAAACTGAAACGACATCTATCAGAAAATGATGCGGCTACTACTATACCAAAAAAAATGCTGAACTCGGAGGTTTTTTATTCTGTCAAGAAATTCACAGGAGGTTTTTTTTGTGTCTGGAACAACAAGACTCCAAATTTACTGATCGTAACTGTAACCTTGTCTGGTACCGGAACTCCAGAAATCTCTCTTCCGAACTACGACATGGCCGCCTTGAAGCCAAACAAAATCCCAAAATTCGTTGCGGCGACTATTGAGCAGTTTACAATTTTACATGTTCCCCGGCGGCCGGGCAGCCAGCCGGCCGGCGGGAGCCACGTGTACCGTAACGGAAATTAAGCCAGTGGCAGTGGAAGTTTGGAACCTACCCAACGAACCCTTGGCTCCACTCAAAGGACGATGCGCTAGCTACAGCCCTACAGCAACGGGTGCGCCGCTTAAAGCCGCGGGTGCGCCCGCGGAGAGAAGAGATGCAGATGCCCAGCAGCACTCCGACAGAGACCGCCCCGCCGCACCGCAGACCGCAGAGCACGAGCCACAAGGGGGCCTTGTGGGAATCTGAGTTGTGATACGCAGCAGCACACGACGCCGCGCCGACCGATCCCAGCGCCACGCTCGCTTGCGGCGCGGAACAAAGGAACCACCGCCGCCGCGCGCCTCTTCCACTTCCTACATCCCCTCCCTTGTGAGATCGCTCTCGCTCCCGGCTCCCACATCCACCGCCTCTCCCGCCGCACGCACAGCTAGCTGCCCCTCCTCCTCCTCCTTGGTGAACGAGGGCCGGACACTACTGGAAGCTAAGCACGAACGAACACCGTGCCGGTGGCCGCCGCCACCAGGTAGACCAGCTAGCTAGCTAGCTAGCCACTGCCTGGCAGGGGAGGGGGTTTGTCCATTGCCGCCGGCACACACCAGCAGCTAGGTGAGTCGATCGTTGCTTCATTGCCGCTTGCCGGATTATGAGCTTGTGCCTTCTACGTTTAATTTGCTACTAGCTGCTGCTGCTGATCGCTCTCATGACCGATCTGCTGGTCGTTCCTGCGAGCTTGTCTGTTACGGCGAGTCCAGTAGGAAACCGCCTGCTCCCTTGTCGGCTCTGTCGTGATTGCGGTGTACGCAAGCGCTATCATTTCTCTCTACGCTCTTCTTCGCCTTTCCGTGGTCCGGGGTGCAACCTGCACGCCGCATCATACACCATAGATACATGTGTTGCTTGAATCATAATTAACCTAGCTTTCTTGCCCCCGCCGGGCGACTTGCTGTCAATTTCTTGCAGCTGCCTCGAGCAAGCGATCGGATCATGATGAACCGGATGGAAATGCGGTGACGACGATGGACCGACCGACCTGCTAGCTGATCGATCTCTACCTCCATCTAAGGTGTGTGTTGAATTCGATCAGCATCGTCAGCTGTGCTTGTTCATCCTTTGCCTTTCCGTTACAAGAAAGATAATGGAACAGCTAGATCATCGTCAGTAGTAGCTAGCATTTCTCTGAAGCGACATAGATATATCTTGTCTCTTTTTTTTTTTTTTTTTTGAATGGATTCTTGTGTTCTTCGACCGGGTTTCTTGAAAGTTTAGGAAACACGGATATACGTTGTATCCGTTGGTTGCATACGTACTTACGTACGTACGTAGTTGCTGTTGATTAGACGATTAACTGAATTTTTGTACGTAAGAAGTAAGCCATGTTCCTTTTTGCAAGATCAGGATATGCTCTACAGAGAAAAGGAGAAAAGCATGCAGTCGGATATGTGCGCTGACTACTACTGCCCAAAAATATGACATGACCTCCTCTCAATTTCTCTGCTCATACAAAAGCTGAGGACGGAGCTGTGTAGACTTTTCTTTCTTCTTTCATTCCAGTCGGTGAATTCTGAGTAACAGTAGTACTAGTTAGTAAAAAAATGCAACAAGAAAAAAATAAAGTTCAGACAGAAAACTGATTAATACCTACTTTAAGTACTAGACTAGATCATTACAGACTTTACGCAACGTACCCGGCCTAGCTACCCAAAAACAAAATTTACTATTAGCTGCCTACGCTACATGAAAACTGCAGGAATAACTTCACTTGCATGCCTAGTTGCGTCACGAAAAAGAAAGAAAACAACAGCCCCCCAACACTACTACTACCATTCGTCAGGGAATTCAGGCTCCTTTGCTTTATTCCATCCCACAATCATCATCCAAATGCTTTGCCTGCTTTAATCTGCTCTTTCCATTTTCCCTACAAACATCCAAAGCTCTGTGTGACAGTCACAGAAAAGCCATGTGTGTATCCTCTCCGGCAGTCCACGGAGCTTTCGTTTCCGCCTCTTTAACCGTAATCCCTCTGCAAACAAAGCCAAGCCATGAATTGTTTCTTTTTCTTTTACCTTTTTGATCATCTGCTGAATTGTTTCTGGTATTGCGCATATATGTTCATGTTATCCGGCTGGCCGGCCTCGTCACACGCACTGCTTTTGGAACACATGCCTTTCCCCTCTTTTTACATATATGTTATACCTGTCCCTGTCAAGGCGGTGAATTCAGACTCTAGCTATACCCTTTTCCAGTGCTTTGCAGAATTGCAAGGCTCTGGACACTGGAGGGAACCTTTTGACGCTTTTTTTAGCATCTGGATTTGAACACGCAATGCAATAGCTGGTTGCTATAGCACTGTTCCAAGGAAAATGATAGCTAGCGTTCATGGCGAAAACGGTACCGGCCGTTTCTTAGAACCTAGTACAACTGTTAGGCTCAGCCTAAGTGGTAAGTGCCCAGCTCACATATATAGCACTAGCTGCTGCTAGTTACTAGTGGCATTTTACTGGCAGTAAATTATATGCAATGCAATGCTGCCACGAATAGGAAGCAGGAATACATATGGCTAGTAGTAGGATGTAGCAGCATGCTTATACTACTAGGGTGGCACAGTGCCGAAATAGGCGGTGGTGTTGCCCACAAAGCAAGGCAAGAACAAAGCAGTTTTTTATTAGGGGAGGGCGATGCATGCTTTGGCGCAAAGAAACACATCGTTTTCGACCGCCAGCGACGAGCTAGGACGACGACGATGTGATGTCAGTCGAGCGAGACGTACGTAACGAACTACTAGTAGTACGAGCTCGGACGCATCACGCACACGCCCCTTGCGTGTGAACAAATTAAATCTCCCTTTTGTGTCTGGATTAATCTTTGTTTACCTCTGTCGTGTCGATGTGTGTATGCATGCGTGCAGCAAAGGAGGAGCAGCGGCGGCGGGGGTGTTAAGTTCTCGGGGGCCGTCGTCTAGATGACGCTTGGCATCGCCGTGGCCGACGACATGGAGGCCGGCGGCGGCGGCGAGCAGAACGGGCGGCGCGCGCGGTTCGCGGAGGACTGCTGCGGCTGCGCCTGCGCGGGGCTCCTCCTGGGGCCCAACCCGATGTTGGCGCGGTACCTGTACGCGCTCATCTTCCTCGTCACCAACCTCCTCGCCTGGACCCTCCGCGACTACGGCGACTCCGCGCTCGCCGAGCTCCAGCGTGCGTGTCCTACCCGTTCTGTTCTTCGATTGGCATGCCCGTGCACGCGCACTGCATATGCCATTGCCACCGACCAGTCTCCATCGACCTGACCATGGCGTGTGCGCGTGCGTGCGTGCAGGGCTCAAGGTGTGCCAGGGCGCGCGCTACTGCCTGGGCGCGGAGGGCGTGCTGCGGGTGAGCCTCGGCTGCTTCCTCTTCTTCTTCGTCATGTTCCTGTCCACCGTGAACGCCAAGAAGGTGCACGACTGCCGGAACTCGTGGCACTCCGAGTGGTGGCCGGTCAAGCTCGCCCTCTGGCTCGGACTCACCACCGTCACCTTCCTCGCGCCGTCGCCGCTCGTCCAGCTCTACGGTCAGTGCTTATTACTCCCGTCGATCGATCGTATATGTAAATTCCATCCAGTTATCGACAGCATTTTGATCTGCTTGCTGACGACGATGCTGGCCTTCGATCTCTGCAGGCAAGGTGGCGCATTTCGGAGCAGGGTACGTTTCGTGTTCTTCAGCTCAGCGTCCAGACTAGCTATAGCTAGCCATTAGTTCTTTCCATGGATTATAGAGATAGAACATGCATGTCCTAACGAACTTGCCTCGATCGGAATGAATGAAATCGCAAGCAGGGCGTTCCTGGTGATCCAGCTCATCAGCGTCACCAGGTTCATCATGTGGCTCAACGACTGGTGCCGGTCAGAGATCACCCAGAAACGATGGTAGGTTCACTGTCACTGCTCCATACGACCGTCCTCTCTGCTGCTGCCCATGCCTGCTGCTCTTGCATTTTTACAGTACCTATCTTGCGAAATGCAGCCACCTGCAGATTCAGGTGGTGTCCATCGTCACGTACGTGGGGTCGCTGCTGGGGATCGTGCTCATGTACGTGTGGTACGCGCCCAGCCCGTCCTGCAGGCTCAACATCCTCTTCATCACCGTCACGCTGGTGCTCGTGCAGCTCATGACCTTGGTCTCCATGAGCTCCAAGGCAAGCAAACGCGTACATCATATCTCCATCCATGCTCTGAAAACGATGGCGTTCGTTCACCACTGATTTAGTTCACAGCTGGGGATTTGGAAATGTAGCTAGGCTGATCGAATCTTGTTTGATGGTTGGCTGTTGCCGGCCCTTGCATGAACGAAAACAGGTGAAGGCAGGGTACCTGGCGCCGGGGCTCATGGGGATCTACGTCGTCTTCCTGTGCTGGTCAGCGATCAGGAGGTGAGATCGATGTGTTCTGAAATTCCTGCATCTGAAGTCAATCAGTAGTACGATTTCCTTCATGACTCATGTCTTTTTCCTCCAAAAAAAACCCCAAAACAACAGCGAGCCGCACACGGAGGTTTGCAACAGGAAGGCAGAAGCTGCTACGAGCGCAGACTGGGTGAACATCGCGGTAAATACAGTAGCCAAAAAGTTCAGTTAGAAACTAGTCTGACGAACCGGCATGTGCCTGACGTACAAAAGGTGTGTGTATATGTGTCTCTCTCTCTGGCAGAGCTTTGTGATCGCCGTGATCGTCATCGTGGCGGCGACCTTCTCGACGGGAATCGACTCCAAGTGCCTCCAGGTGCGTGCTCTGCTCTCCTCTCATTTCGGCTGAAGACTGAACCAACTGATCATACCTGAAAAATCTGAGCTCTGAAACGTATGCCACGAACGGAACTCGCAGTTCAAGCAGGCGGAGGGGGAGTCGGAGGAGGACGACATCCCCTACGGCTTCGGCTTCTTCCACCTGGTCTTCGCCATGGGCGCCATGTACTTCGCCATGATCTTCGTCGGTTGGAACGCCAGCCACACCATGGAGAAGTAAGTCAGCTCGATCATCAGAAGGGAGAAGAGAGAAAACTCACTCCCTCTCCTCTTCTATGAATATGCTCTGTCGATACATAGCTAACCTGATGAGGAAGGTGACAATCTGAATCTGACGCCATGATCGATCTGCTGCTGCCGCTGCAGGTGGACGATCGACGTCGGGTGGGCGAGCACGTGGGTGCGCATCGGCAACGAGTGGCTGGCGGCAATCGTGTACAGTAAGTCACCTGCCCTGAACTGCCCCTCCTCCTTGTTGGCCATGTGTCGGCGCTGTGCTCTGCTTATTACTGACGGACTGACGAATGAATGAATGATGAATTGCTTAAACTCGTCGTCCTGTATATATGCAGTATGGATGATGATCGCGCCCGTCATCTGGAAGACGAGGCAGGTGGGATCGTCGGCAGAGACATGAGCAGGTTTTCACAAATCCTGACGACAGCCAGAATTTATATATATATACAAAGAGAAAAGCAAATGAAAGGGAGAGGAAAAACGGGAAGAGTTGGTGCGTGCTATGACTTGCGTGTATGCATCATCGCCGACAAATTCGCATTCCTGGATGTTCTTTGGGCGCTGGTCGATCGGGTCGTAGTTTTTTTTGCTAAGCCGGAGGTGAATCCAAGACAAGAGAAGAAGGAACAGGCAACTAGGGAGTACTTACTATATGTATACTAGTCTACCACTAATCCATCGTGAAGCTCGGTTGAGGAAGCCCATCGATCTCTCGTTGTACTAAACTATATATGAAAAACATGGGCACGCTTGCTTGGGAACCTAACAAAGCTGCCTAGTCCGAGCAGCAAATCCGGGCTCGTGGGCCTACGGTCTGGATTCCTGCCCGGCTGCAGCTGCCTGGCCAAGTGTATTTTTGGGTGCTACAGTGCTTCCTGTCAGTCAGCTGCCCAACCAAACAGCGATTAGACCCATGTCAATGAAGTTATGCGCCTGAAGTTGCTTGTTTGTGTCTAGCATATTTTCAGAGTTGTAAGCAAACAAGCCATATAATTGTTTATACTCGGAATTATTGATGCTTTGGCAATACTCAAGACAGACCTTAGATGAAACCAGGAAGCTGCGTATATGATGATGTGAACATATATGTGTCTATGAATACGTATATACAAGTTTGTCCGGCCAAGATCTATTCAATTTATTGTGAATAGTCTTATATTATATTATAAAAAAATAGTTCAAGCGAACATCGCTATAATAGAAAAGGTTCTATGAAATATGTCATAAAACAGAAAATAATAACAAGAATTAAGTATGAACAAAATTAATAAGAAACAGAACATAATATAACGATACACCATGGAATATATATGTGATGAATATTATCGGACCGACCAATACAAGTATACAATGGGACATCTCATGAATACAATGAAAACGATGAGACGTAAACCATAAACATCTCATCTATATGAGAATAAAAAAACACAACATTGAAAATCTCATCTACGCCATGAAACATTGTCATGCAAAATACACAAACAACCCAAAACATACCGCAAAAAACATTTAAGGGTTACTCTGAAAGTACTACTCCCTCGGTCCACAAAAAGATCCCACTTTTGATTTGTGCAAGTCAAACTAGTTTAGTTTTAACTAAGTTTATAGTAAATATGTTATTACTCCCTCCATCCTAATTTATAAGACATTTGACTTTTTAGCGTTAAGTTTGACCTCTTGTCTTATTTAAAAAATTTTTACAAAATATCATTTCTTTTGTCGTGTCTTGCTTTATTAATAAAAGAAATTTAAGAGTAACTTAAATTTTTTCTATTTTTGCATAAATTTTTTAAATAAAACAAGTGGTCAAATTTGGAGTAGAAAAAGTCAAACGTCTTATATTTGGGATGGAGGAAGTGATATTTATGTCATTAACTAGGTTTACTACTAAATACATTTCATAATTAATTCAATAAAACTTATTTTGTATTGTTGGTACTTTTTATATAGCATTAGTCAAACTTTAAAATAGTTTGACTCCTTAAAAAGTGAGAATTGCATCTTTTAGTGGATAGAGTATAAGGATAGATAAAAATTAAAAAAGAATAAAGCAAAGTAAATAACTATAAAATGTACACGGAAATAAAATTAAATTAAAATAATCATGCGAGAAAGAAAACATAAGCCGAAAATTAATGTCCCTGCGTGTTAATATGGAGTATATAAAACAATTTTAGGAGAAAACAAGCGAACTCCGAATTGCCTAGGCTAAATACTGGCTGGTTGGGCCGAACTCTGACGTACGTGGGCCAGAACATTAACATCATGGGCCAAAACTGGTCGAGAGTGAGACGAAAGGAATCGCAGGAGTGAGGGGTGGTCTGACTCTGCTTCGGTCACTGAACCTCGATATAACACCCAAAAATAATAATCTAAACCTATCACTTAATTTCTTTCAGTGGTCAACTTTATCTTTTCCCGTCAATGTAAAACTAGTCTCGTTCAAGAGTAAAAAAAAAAACTAGTCTCGTTCAATTATAACCAAGATTGGCATTCTAGTAACACCAGATAATCCTCTAAAAAAGTGAACACCAAATAAAAGGAAAGGTGGGGATCACTGTTCCTAAAATTAAAGTACGAGAGTATAAGAGTACTAGTACTAGTAGATAATTAGGGTAGCTTAGCTAGTTATGTACTAATGTTTATTGTAGAGGAATCTGTCTATGTGTGCTTAAATCCACAACTTGACGTGAGCACACACACTTTCCTAGATTTATTTCAAGATTAACAATACTATTTTTCACTGTGAGGCTACATGTCCTCGATAGCTACATGTCCGAGATAACTTAATCAATCTTGATATCTACTGGGATATTTGAAACAATGCTATTTATTAGTGGTGACGTTGTCGATCTTAAGATTTATCGGTTACTTCCTCAACCCTGAAATAATTATCTCACATTTTTTCGATGAGTCAAACTTTTTTTAAGTTTAACCAGAATTGTGAAGTGTTTATATAAAACATATTCTACTATCAATTAATAAAACTTACTCTATATTAGAAGTCATAAATATTAGTATAGTTTGTATATATTTGATTCATTTGAAAAGAGTTTAATTTATTGGAAGTTGAAATGGCAGTAGTGCACATTTCGGAAAAGAAAACAACATTATAGTAGGTTTCTATGCAACGCTACGACATCGAGTAAGATTACACCAAATCTTTTAAGTTCTTGTCGAAGTAAAATTTGTATGTCTACTTTCTTCCCTTCGTAGTCACCTGGTTCCTTCCTTAGAGGTCCAATACACTCTATATATGTCCCCAAAATGTTAATGTACAGTTTTAAAGTATTGTGTTATCAAGTCTAACCAAATATATATAAAACTATACTAATATTTATTGTGCTAAGCAGTTGCAATTAGATTGTTATAAAATACAATTTTATATTATTTATTTGATGTTATATTAATATTATTTTTTTATCTATATATTTGGTTAAAATATAGACACTTTAAACATGTATCTAAAATTATCTTTTCTGAGATACTAGTAATTTCAGGCGACTATTATATAGGAAATAATCCGCCGCCTTTTCAATCAATTTTCCGGCGCTGTTTGGACGTACACCATGCCAGGACAGTGCAACTGAACTGGACTGACGCTGACAGACAGATACTAGTCATACACCGGTCCAGGAGACTCTACAATGATCGATCCATGTGGAACGAGATGATTAGTAGAAGCTTCGAATTCGGTGTGCAGTACAGTTTTCAAATGCTGGGTTTCAGTCTTCTAGAAGCTCAGGAAAGAATCCGACTTGCTTAATACTCTTCGATCCGCGCGCCTATCATGCAGAAACAACAGCCGTATAAACAATGAATACGTGTAACTACTGGACAGACGACGGTGACAGACACTGCACGTGCGGTACATGTGTGCGGCGGAGCAGTGATTCCGATCCGCGACGGTCGCTCCAAGTACCACACATGCACGCGAGGAGAACGAGACGACTAATGAGTTGAGAAGAAGCGTCCAGTTCTCAGCGTCAGCCGCTTTGCTGCATATGCATCGATCGATCTCCTCTACTATGCCAGCTTCTAGAAGCTTATTAGTTTCAGAAGTGGAAGACTTGGACTTGTTTACGTACGTGCTGGATCACCTTAGCTAGGTGATGACATGTGATATAGTACGAGTATGTGATCCATGGACCACTTAAAATTTAGTTGAAGGTCTCTAAATTTTTTACTATGAAACTTGCACATAGACCACTTAGCTTAGCCCTTGTTCAGTTCGTGAGAAAGTTTCATTCCTTGCACTATAGCATTTTCGTTTGTATTTGACAAATATTATCCAATCGTGGCCTAACTAGGCTCAAAAGATTCATCTCGTGATTTACAACTAAACTGTGTAATTAGTTATTTTTTTTACTAACATTTAATACTCCATATATGCGGGTACAAATTAAAAGTTGCATGAAAGTTGCTGAAAGTTGTATGAAAGTTGCAACTTTCATGGCAACTAAACAAGGCCTTAGCTTCCGATGGAGTCCGTCTCAATCATGCAGTAGTAGTAGTAGTATATAATACTCCTACTTGGCATCATAGAGAATCCACAATAATGTAATGTAAAGTACTCCGTCCTGTGAATGGCAGGGACTTGCGGTTGCGGCGGGGGTGTCGGCCCGGCCATCCGCAGTCATGTGCTCTGCTTCGTCAGCAGCAGAAGCAGGTTGCATTGCATGCGGTGCAGGACTGCACGGTCGATCTCGGTCATGTGGGCATGTGGCCGTCCCGCCGGCCGCCGTAGCTAGCTGCATACCCATACCGGACGACGACGCAGACGGGAGATTGCTTGGGCCGGTAGATGCCACACGCATCGTCTGCCTGCCTCTGCCCGGTCGGCATGCGCGCCGTCCATTCTCGAAGATGTCATGTGCCCTATTATTATCCACAACATTTTCCGTTTTTCTGCCGTCCTGAGAGACCCAAAACCTAGCTTATTTGCCCGGCTGATCTTGCTCGGATTACCCGCGGGTCCCTCCCGTCCCGTGCGTGCGTCTCTCAACCTCCTCTTTACTCCTGCTACGCGATAGACGATCCGCCGCTCGACGCATGCATCCGGTCGATCGATCGCGTGACGACGGACACCGCTTGCTGGCTTGCTAGGCTAGTTTCGGACACGTCTGCTGATGATTGGTGCACGCGCGCTTGCCGAATCGAGCACGCCCGCCCGCGCCCGGTACGGCACGTAGGTTACGTTGGCAGGCGGCCGCGGATAGCCACTGCACCGGCACTGCCGCCCGCCCGCCGGTGTCAATAATAATGCAGACGCGACATCCCTGGCGGCGGCGGCGCCGCGCCCGCGGGCGGTCGACGTCGCGCACACGGTTGGTGTTCGTCACGGCGCACGTCACGGGCGCGCGGCGTCGACGTCCCCTTCTCCTCGTCGAGTCCGGCCAGCCGGCCTACCGCCTGCTTCAATTCGACCAATCATGCATTCTTGCTATCCAGCAGATGGATTGAGATCGAGCAGCATGTATATCCGACTCACGGGGACGAAAGAGGCCGCCGGGAGTAGTCGGAGTCCGTACGTCGCCATCACCGATTTGTCCGACTAATTTGTTTCTTGTTGCTAGCTAGGCCACAGTTCCTGTCCTTGTCTCCTGTGCGCGCGCTCGATCGCCTTCTACTCTACTAGCAGTCTTCTAGAGCATGGCAGCGACATCGATTGGATTTCTTTTGAACGACATCGATTGAATTTTTTTCTTTTTGGATTTATGTAAATCGAATTAAGCTAGCTAGATAGATCCTGGGATCGGATCGGATCGGATGGGCCGGGACTGACGACGGACTGCGCTGCTGCTTGCGTTGCTGTCCACCCGTGTACGTATGTGTCAATTGATTTCTTCCAATTCTTCTCTGCTAGCTGCCTGCATTGCTGTCCACCCAGGTGCGTGACAGTCAACTGGTTTCCAGTGTTTTCTCCTCTTCGTTCATTCGTTTAAAAGGATTGCCTCAATCCATCCATGCTTCACACAAGTCTCGCTCACCGGCGATAACGGACCGGACACACGGAAAATGGATAGAAACGGTGACGTCAGGACAAAGTAGCTCGGCAGAAATGTGGAATACTGTATGTCAACAGCCGCAATTCTCCAACCCAACAGCGAGAGCCTCGCTGGTCGATCGATGCCGTAGAATGGTTTCCAGATATGGTATCTTGACAGAATCTACGTGTACGTCTCTATAGTACCAGTGGGATTACACTCGTGCGGAGATCTCTGGTACGGCGTGGACTCTTGGCGACTTTTGGAGCTTCGGGTTAATTAGGGTTTTCGGGATTTGGAGCACTTTTTTAATTGGTGACCTCAGAGGGTATACTGGATCTACGTGTTTGTATACAGAATCTACGTGTTTGTAGTGTTTGTAGAGATACATAGTGGCGTCACCATGGAAAGGCTCTGAACATGGAGACAATTTGGTCCTAATCACTGCCTTTAATTTGTATACTGGAGGGTGTCTTCCGAAAGTCATCAGTGATCGATGTATAGGAAGTTAACATGTTTGTTTTCGTCTGTCTGTCGTTACGAAAGGGTTTGATTCATGCATGTATGTTTCGGAAGGTAGATGGCGGCCTATATAAATAACAGAAAAGGCAAAGGCCAATACAAACTTTAATTTGGAGCAGAGAGAGAGAGAGAGAGGGGATCTCGGAGAAGGGAGGAAGGGTTCTAGTTATCCGAGTCAAACTGAGTTTGTGCTTCCGGTATCTCGTTTTGTGATGGCATATGTCCACAATGTTACTCTAGGATGACATACTGAACCTCCCAGAACACGTGAGGTAGTTCCATGAAACCATACGTGAAAGACATGTCATCATGTGATTTTCCATATATATAGCTGTTTTTATTGGTCAAGATTTGAGGGTTTTTTTTTTTTTTGAGGTCTTCTTATTAAGCAAAATGCTCGGGGGACGGTTTTTACCCTCCGTGGGTTGAGTTTTTTTATTTACCTTTATTTATAAATATGTCCGAAAGATTTTTGTGCTTCATAGGTGATACTAAAACTTTCTAAAAATCAAGTTTAAATTTTGATGTTTGAATTAACTAATAATTTTACGCAATACTCCTATGTACTATTTAAATAATTAGGTCTATCTGTCTTAAAAAAGAATACCATCACGAAGAGGTGTCGATCGGTCCAACTTGAAAAAAGTTTGATCTGAAAATAACAAGAAATACTTGTGAATCGATCACATCAAAGCTTGTTCACTTTTATTGGGTCGTTCTTGGGAATTTGGTAATGATGCTATACACCATGATAGAAGTAATAATTACACTTATGCATAAATGAAAGAAAATTACTTTGGTTTCTATGACCCCTGCTGAAATTGTACAAGCTGAAAAAGAACGAGCTGCTAGTTTTCATGATGCTAAATCTAAAAATCAGCAAGTTGCTAATTCTATTTACCCACCTAAAAAGGATATGTCGGCACCTAATTCTAAGGTCGAGGGAATCAAATTGAAGGGTACTGTTATACTTGCAATAAAAACTAATCTTGCTGCAATTTCTGATAATGATATATGATAAATGCAGTGAAAAATGTGACAAAAGAACAATTAGTCCACAGTGTATCTGTGTGTGCAAGCCGGCCTATATATGCCTTTTCAAAAGTCAGCTTTGAATGTGGCAAATCTGAAAAACGAAATCCATGCATTCCATCAGGCACATATAGAAAAACAAACCGAAATGTAAGCCCATGCCTTTTACTATCGAAAAAGAGGGTCTAATTGGTTGGCAATCAAAATTTGCTACGCTAAAGATTTACTAAGCCATAATTTTGACTAGTAATTGGTTGGCTACCAAAATTTGCCAACTACTCATATTTGGTTTGCCAAATCTTTGACAACTTTTTTGCCCAAGATTTGGCTTACCAAATTCTTGGTATGGTAAATTTTAGTTGCCAACCAATCAAACTCAGAGTTTGATGCTTTGTTTGTTTCGAAAGAAGGAAGTTGGCGGCATAGCACTTCAGCAGTTCCGTGCATTGCATTTGCATCCATCTCCTCGGCGGAAGCAACGCAACACACACGATGACACGAAAGAGAACAACAGAAAGGCAAAACAAAGGCCAACACGAAGACTGCCACAGCCCACAGCCAGGCCAGAGGCAGGTAGGACGTTACGCTACAGAGTCCGGCGCCACAGGCGAGACGACACCTCAGCCTCCCGAAACGGCACCCTAGCTACTTGCCTAGTTGGATGTGGTTGCTCCATCCAGCCGTTCGGAGGTCGGAGCGGAGCTGCTGCGCCTGGACAGACAAGCTAGCACCACACATGGTTGCATCGGCGGCCCAGGCCTTCTTGGCTTCTTCTCCCCTCTGCTGCTGAGCTGTAACGACTCGTGACCACCTCACCGCTTGCGTCACCGGCGTCCTCTCCCTAGTATAAATCGGCGGCGCCGCGCCACACCTCTCTCCACGACCACATCATCACGCACGCTCGCCATCCACAGCCAACCGCATCTCACTCGCTAGCTAGCTTCCAGCAGCAGCTCCGCAGCAAGCTTGTCGTGCAGCAGCACAAGCCACCAGCCGGGGTACGGTTGCTGTTCCGTGACTCTCGCCTCATCATCGCACAATGCCGGCCATGGTAGAGGACGAGGTCGCCAGGGGAGCGCCGGCGACGGAGCCGCACATCCTGGTGGTGACGTTCCCGGCGCAGGGCCACATCAACCCGGCGCGCCACCTCGCGCGCCGCCTGCTGCGCGCCACGGGGGCGCGGGTCACCATCTCCACGGCCGTCTCCGCGGTCCGTAAGATGTTCCCGGGCGCGGCCGTCGGCGGCGAGCAGGACGACGCTCTGGGCCACCGCGACGCCGCCGGGGTCTGGTACGCGCCCTACTCCGACGGGTACGACGACGGCTACGACCGCGCCGCCGTCGACGGCACGCACTACATGGACCAGATCAGGGTGGTGGGGTCCCGCACGCTGGCGGGCGTCCTGGACCGCCTCCGCGGGGCCGGCCGCCCCGTCACGCTCGTCGTCTACACGCTGCTGCTGTCGTGGGTGGCCGACGTGGCGCGCGCCCGCGCCGTGCCCGCCGCGCTCTACTGGATCCAGCCGGCCACCGTGCTCGCCGCCTATCTCCACTTCTTCCGCGCCACGGACGGCGTCGACGCGGCCATCGCCAAGGCGGCCGGCGACCCGTGGGCGACCGTCCGGTTCCCGGGCCTCCCGCCGCTCCGCCTCCGCGACCTGCCGTCGTTCATCGTCTCCACCTCCGAGAACGACCCCTACGCGTTCGTCAACGACGCGTTCCGCGAGCTCATCGAGCGCCTCGACGGCGAGGACAGCCCCAGCGTGCTCGCCAACACGTTCGACGCCGTGGAGCCCGAGGCGGTGGCGTCGCTGCGGGAGCACGGCGTGGACGTGGTCCCCGTCGGCCCCGTCCTCTCCTTCCTCGACGGCGACGCTGCGGCCGGCGGCGCCGCCAAGAACGGCGGCAACGACCTGTTCAGGCAGGACGGCAGCGGCTACCTCGACTGGCTGGACGCGCAGGCGCCGGGCTCCGTCGTGTACATCTCGTTCGGGAGCCTGTCGGTGATGAGCGAGCGGCAGATCGAGGAGGTGGCGCGGGGCATGTCCGAGAGCGGCCGCCCGTTCCTGTGGGTGCTGCGGGAGGACAACCGCAGCAGCGACGGCGCCGCGCCGCTGGCCGCCGGCGGCGCCGGCGAGCGCGGCATGGTGGTGGGGTGGTGCGACCAGGTGCGGGTGCTGTCGCACCCGGCCGTCGGCTGCTTCGTCACGCACTGCGGCTGGAACTCCACGCTGGAGAGCATGGCGTGCGGCGTCCCCGCCGTGTGCGTGCCGCAGTGGACGGACCAGGGCACCAACGCGTGGCTGGTGGAGAGGATCGGCACCGGCGTCAGGGCCGCCGTCAGCGACAAGGACGGCGTGCTGGAGGCCGACGAGCTGCGGAGGTGCCTCGACTTCGCCACCTCCGAGATGGTGCGCGCCAAGGCCGCCATGTGGAAGGAGAAGGCGCGCGCCGCCGCGTCGGAGGGCGGCTCGTCGGAGAGGAACCTCAAGGCGTTCGTCGCCAAGCAGATCATCGCCGGCGGCAATAACTAGGCCGTCGGTCTTGCTAGCTCCAGCTCTATCTCGCGCGCGTCGTCGCATGCACCATTGCAGACCGAAAAAACCAAATGCATCAGCGGTCGTAGAGCTTATTCCCGAGTCCTCATTGGCTGCTTTTTGGCATGGACCCCATCTGCATGTGTACTTTCCTCAGAGAGTGGACCACCATACATGCACATAGCCGGCTCAATACCCTCGGCTCGTTTACTCCGGCTTGTATGTGGATGGCTGCTCAGCTCGTCAAAATCCATTTAAAATCCTTTCTCTCTCTCTCTCTCATCTCCGTTACCCAAAGGCCAAAGCCTTCCTCTCTCCATTCTACCTCCAGCCGCTCGTCTCTCTCCCTCATATCTGACACTCATCTCTCTCCCTCTCTCCCTCACACTCTCAGATCTGACACCGACTCACCTCTCCCTCTCATTCCCTCTCTCCCCTCTCTCTTCCTGTCTCTATCTAGATGATTTCATGTTTTTTCTTCAAACTTCTGGTCAACTGTTTTGCGCTCCTTCATCTCCTCTAGTTTTTTTTTTCATTTTTGAGTCACTAATAGATGCACTTCTGGGTCATTGTTTTCTTTTTTCAATAATAGATACTGCTCTTTTAATTTTCTTGTTTGATTCGCTGATACATCAAGATCGAGATGAATTTGTGGTTTTTTAGCTCAAGCTCGAGACGAATTTTTGATTTTTCCAACTCTTTATCGGCATTTGTACGCTTCTTATTTCATCTGCCCTAAGATTTGTTATTTTACTTCTTCGAATCACTGGTAGATCCGGTCCCTGCAGTTCTATACGTATTTGAATTTTTTCAACCTTCAAGTTTTAATCCTCTCCATTACTATTTCCTTCTATAATCTAATCTGGCGCTGGAGCTCAACAGATTCATCACAGATCCCCTCTTTTTTACTAATATTTTATTTATTCATTATGATTTCATTTTACTGTTAATTTTTGTCAGAAATCTGAATCTGAATGAAAAAAGCAACAGTATATTTGTTAGATCTGTGTCCTGCTTCCAGTGTACTGCCTGCGTGACTTTCCCCTTTTTTGTTGGTAGGTTTAGTGCATCTTTTTGCTCGCAGTGTGTTTTTGAGTTCTTCACATATTTAGTACCTTATAGTTTTAATTAATTTTTATCTGAGCCATTTGTAAATGCCAACGTTCATTTTGTACTGCCACTTTTGTAAACATATATTAAAAAAAAAGGTCGTATATGTGCTTGTTTTGTCCAATCTGAATGCTGCTTTTGTATTGTAGAAATGTTTATTTCAGATCTAATTAGTTTGTTTATCAGTTATCCAGCGTTTTTGTCAAAAAAAAATATCCAACGTGGTATTTTCAATTATTATTGGTGATATAGGTCTATCACTACTGTTATCTTTAAACTATTATTTCTTTAAGGTAGTTCGCACATTAAGATCTATATATTTTTATGAAATTGTTATACTGCACAAATGTCTAGAATTGTAGCTGATTTAAGTGGCACTTTTAACAGTACATTAGTTCTTCTAGGTTGTAGCTGATTTAAGTAGCTGATTTAAGTGGCACTTTAAGTGACATAAGCATGTTCCTTTTTTATTTTTACTGAAAGTAGTTTTTTTAATTTTTCTTAGATTATTTTAATATATTAGTTGCCTTTTTCCTGCTATTGTTTTTTTTTAAATCAGCTGGTTCAATAATAGAATTCTCAAGCAAGTTGTTCACTATTATTGGTCATTTTAGAATCTTCTTATGCTCTGATTGCTGTTCATGCTATTTGTTACTTGGAGACAAATTGATGTCCTTCTAGTACAACAAACTAATGGTTCAATTTGAATAAATGCATAATTCCTTAAAAAATGTGTTGGATGCTTTTAATGATGATGGCTATACTAGTGGAGGTTGACCATTCTATAACTAATTGTGCAATATCAATAGACGAGTACTTGTGATGAGTTGCTCATAACTACAGTTTTTATGCACTCTTAGATGCAGTTGCGAATGCATTTGGATGTTGTCAATGTTTATCGTCTTTGTTTTAAAGTCTTGAGTTCTACATGCAAGTAAAATTGAAATTGTGTCATCGGAAATCTAGCTTATTGTTTGCATCTGGAAGTTGCTTGCTTGGAAAAGAAGTACAGATTTTTTAGTAATCTTTTCTTGGCCGATAAACTATTCAAAATTAGAGCTAGCCCTCTTTCTTGATACCTATGTACTGTCCTCTAGACCAAAAAAAGAGGAGTTTGCCAAACAATAGTTCACTGCCTTCAATTAAATCAACTAAGCTCATACACGCATTCAAAAAATATTTCCTCTGGTCAAATTCTCTCAATTAACAAAGACGCTATCTTAGAGAAATGCTCATATATGTTTGTCTTAATTTAGTTGGTGCTGTTATTTTAAAGCTGATGTGTTATCTCAAAAATGCTCATATGTGTATCTTAATTTAGTTGATATTATTTTAATAAATGCCTAGCACTGTCTTGCTGAGAATTTATATAATTTCAATAAAAAATATTTTGTACCAAATACGAACATATTGAGGTGGCGGTACAATTGTTATCATGTTTTAGTAATGTACCTTTTATCATGTTATTTTAACGGGCCTGTTACTTATATTTATGTACTTGTTCAATGGATGTACCTCTTCTCGACAATTTTTTTATTACACCATGAACATCAAATAGCAGCTTGGGTTCAATTGTTATCATGTTTTAGTACTGTATTTCTAGATTATTAGCTTATTACTTGTATTTATGTACTCGATGGATGCACCTCTTCTTGACAATTCTTTGACTACACCATGAAGATCACTAGCAGCAATCCAAATAAGTCTCTTTTGGTTTGGTCGATTTATTAATATATTCTTTGCTGATGAATTTATTTGTGTTAGCAACTGTAATGTACCCCCTTCAAAATCATTAAGTCAAGCTGGTACTAGTGTACTACTATTTACCCCCAATGCCATTTGTTTAGCATTGGTGCCAAGACCTAATAAGGGAAATAAAAGACAAAAAGGTCTTCTTCAGTTGCCATGCTTTTCTATTATTTTAGTAATACAAACCAGGCCGATTGCTTATTGTTCATGGGTGGTGGAATTTTTTTTTGAACAATATAATCTGGCCGACATAGGTGTTGAAATGTTGGCTCAACATATTTTCCAACAGCAAGCTAAAGAAAAAAAGTTGAGTGATTTGCCACCATAATGTATCTTAAGTTTGAATCTAAACTTTGCTATCTTTAGCATGACTTGTGAAAATAGTCATGGGGTATATTGCTTCAGTAGTAGAGCTTGTGAAAACAACCATTATAATTTTTTCTTATTGTACTTCGGAACTTCCAGTTCTTTGCACAAGGCAGATGCTAGCTAACATTTCATTCTTTTATTCGTAATGCTTGCTCTTAATGTTTTAACCATTCTGTGATGGGCCTCTAGCTAAGTTTCTGACGTCGGTCATCTATCTGTTCTCAATTTATTAGTGTAGTACCTGTATTTTTAGCACTTACAAAGATAACCTACATTTTGTTGGTGCAGTAGTACCTGTATTTTTAACACTTACAACAAATAAGCTACAGTTTGTTGGTTCAGGTTGGCATTTCTACTTCTGGATCTCAGTAATTCCAGTAGCTGTAAAAACTAATCCTCTCATACTATTCAAGACCAATTATTTACCTATTTATTTTTCTGATCACTATCATATATGTGATGCCATTTATATGTCGCAGTTGTTGCGAACAAAGCTGAAGCACATCATAAAAAAAATTGTCCTCTAGAGTCGCCTCAAAGCATGCTCCTGGGCAAGTGGAAGGTGATGAAATGCACCTCCACAAGTATCAGTGGCTGCAAAAGCTTATTTCTGAACTCTAAGTAGCTGTTTTTTTGTGTGGACCCCATGTGCATGCACATTTTTTTGCAGGCAGTGCACCAAGTGCATGCATGTAGCCGGTTCAACGCTCTCGGCTCATTTTCTCTGGCTCGACTGTGGATGCCTGCTCGTCACATTCAGCCTGTTCATAAGTCTCTCTCTCTCTCTCTCTCTCTCTCGTATCCCCTTATCTCCATCTCCTGAATCCCCTGGCTTGCACCGCCACCGGCGCCATCTTCCTATGCCACTGCTCCTCCCTCTCCCTCGCGCTCTCTCTAACGCCAGTCCTCCCTCTCTTTCTAAGCTCCCCTCAGCCACATGACTGTTGTTTCTTTGCTAATTATGCCATTTGGATTTATTCAATATTTTTTAATTAAAATTTTGTTTCCTCATCATGTAAGTAAGTGGCCAGTGATGAAAAAAACCCAATTTAGTAATGAAAAAGTGATCTTGAACTTGTGAGGGACTGGGTACTTCAAGTTTTCAGTGTTGTTCTTCTCACTACAAAACTGACTGTTATGTTTTCGTGTGTTGTTCTTTCTCACCTTGATGCCTTTTCATGCTATTGCAATTTTTGTCTAAGAACGAAAAAAACTTGAGTATAAGTGGTCATGGAGCTTACTCCCGCTCGTTCATTGGCTGCTTTTGGGCATAGACCCCACATGCATCTGTACTTTTTGCAAACCATGGACCACATGCATGTATTTGGCTCGACTGAGGATGACTGCTCGGCTCCTTTGGCGTGTTCAGTCGCCTCTCTATATCCTCTTTCTTTCTATTTTTCTCTTTCTCTCCAACTCTGTATCTCTCTTCTCCATTCTTTCTCTCTATAGCCCTTAAGCTCCAAGAACAAGATCATATATGAACATAGAGGACTGGTTCTGAGGCGACTATTTGTCATAATTTTTAATGTTATTCTATTTTCAACAATACCGATAATTACTTATTTGTTGTGCTAATGAAGGGACTTCATGTTAATACTTGATTGCTAAGTCTAAGAAAAAAAGCTATACAGAAATTGGTAGTCCTAGTTAATTGCATTTAGGCATCTAAGAAATTTGTTCTTGTAGCCGTCCTCGTAATGATGATGAGTGCTTACCATTCCATGCTTATTATTTTGGCTTTTTGTTTCCTACAATAGTATCTTTTGCTTCTGCTCAGCTAGCTGGTGCTTATCGACACAATGGATTCCCAGTTGCAGTGCTAGCATCTTGCTATTCTCAGACCATAATGGAAAAAGATGCTATGCCATTTTTCCTCAGTTAGATTAGATATCACTATACCATTATTCCAGTAAAAAATGTATTGATAATTGAACTGCTGTAGGAAACTAGGATGTGCTCAGAGCTTTCAACTGTTGTGTTGCATACTAATCTGCACAGCTTAGATCTACTGGGATTATTTGACAATCTATTTATGTACTAATTTTTACTAGTTACTTCTCTGTACCTATCTATACTATTCTATTAATTACTAGCTGAGAGACACTACTTATTTTGTAGAGGTTCTAAGGTAATGAATATGAGATTGACATTTTATAAATGTGAGTTTGAAGTGATATATTTCATTTTATGATGTCTATTTTGTTTCGGTGAATTTGTAGAAAGAACATATCTTTCTTTTGCAGGGTCTCTAAATGATTTAGCTGTGCCACTACACAACCTTCATAATTAGGTTCAGATATAAAAAACTTTGACTAGATCCTTATGTGAACAAACAGCCAGATTACCTTTTAATCCTTCATAGCTTGTGTGTGTTATCTTTGAGTATGTACAAACAAAAAAGATAAAGAGTCAACATGACTTAGTGATGGGGTCCAACCAAAAGCTAGATTAGTCTCTGTCATATTAGGTATCACAATATCTTTTTATGACATAATGATTGCTAAGTCTTATTTGGTTTTCTGTTACTAAGACATTAAATTGTGTTTCAGGAGAAATATAAGGTTCTCTTTGCAAGTAGTTCTCATAAATACGAGCAAGACATGGGAGATTTTGAACATTAGTCGCATTTGGAATCGTAGTAAAATTTAAACAATTTATAGTTCAAGTCTTATGGGACTACTACTTGTATTTTTTAGTATTTTCTACATTTTGTTTCAAAATTTCCCTTTTTTATATTTTTCAGAATTCTTTACATTCAGTTTCAAAATTTCTTACATGTTTCATAACATTGAACACAACGCAATGCACATCTTTACTGGATTAACTTCTGCGCTGAAATTTAAGTCATGCACAGATTTGTTGCACGACAGGCAGCGACCAACAATTCAAGAGCTAATCCAACTTACCTCGAAATGAAGCATGGGATGTTTTTTGGATTTAGTCCACCTGGTTGGTGGGAATTGGGTGGAGGGAGCCATGGAGGGTATCAACCCAATCTACTGTTGTAAAAAAACCGATTCACTGTTGGATAGTATCTCGTGTGAGTTATGAACCTTTTGCCAGTCGCTTTAACCGAGAACACATCAAGAATAGACACTTCAATGGAGATTATATCAACAATTATATTCATTTTTAGGACAGAGATAGTAGTATATTTATGTTGTGAACATGTATTTTTGTTTTGTTAGCTCTGGTGCGGTATGCCCGTTAATAGTAAGGGTAGCAGGTACACTGCTTTTCTAAGAACTATCTCTGAATAAGATTGTAAAAGAAACCATTTTAGAGCAGCAATTTAGTACGTACTCCTTCCATTTTAAATTATAAGTCATTTCAAAAATCTTAGAGAGTCAAATTTTTTAAGTTTATTAAAATTATAGAAAAAAACATAAAGATTTATGAAATCAAAATAGGTATATGATGAAGATATAACTAATGAAGAATCTAATGATACTTAGTTGGTTTCATAAATATTATTAACATTTTATATAAATTTAGTCAAACTTGAAAAACTTTGACTTTCTAAGATTTTTGGAATGACTTATAATTTTGGATGGATCGAGTAGTAATATATTTATGTGTGAACTTATATTTTTTTTTGTTTTACTAACTCTGGTCCGGTATGCCTATTACTGATAATAGTAAGGGTAATAGGTACACTCCCTCCGTCCCATAAGGTTATTCTTATTTTCTGAGAAATATCTGAATAAGATTGTAAGAGAAATCATTTTAGAGGAGCAACTTAGTACATAGTAGTATATTTATATGTGAAGTTGTATTTTTATTTTGTTAGCTCTGGTGTGGTATGCCTATTATTAATAATAGTAATGGTAATAGGTACACTCCCTCAGTCCCATAAGGTCACTCTTATTACTATTTGAATAAGATTGTAAAAGAAACCATTTTAGAGGAGCAACTTAGTACATACTCACTCCTGTTCGAATAAGATTGTAAAAGAAACAATTACGTATATATTTCCTTAAAAAAATTCACTAATGAAGTGGTACAATAACGTACCTAAGATGTACATGTTATTATGGAGTGAAGTTTTTTTGTAACGCATCTATTATTTAATATAATGGCATATATAGTTGAAAATGTATACAATTCCTTCATGTTTGGAGTTGTATATTAAGTATGGAGAAAAATAATTAGAATTTGACATTGATTTTGTGATTAAAGGCACATGAAATTAACATGGTGTACTCATGTGGTTTTATTAAACTTAAAAACAAATATGTTTTATTTTACATGCTTGGTGGACCAAATGTAAACACTTTTGTTGTCCCAAAAAAGATGCAACTCTAGAACAATGTTTGTTAAAATTTTCAAGTTTAACCAAATTTATATAAAACAAATTAGTATTTATTATATAAATATGCACTATTAGATTCATCATGAAACATATTCTCATAGTCATTTATTTTAAGTCATAAATATATAGACAAGAGCCAAAGGGTGCTAGATCAGTTGGTCTAGTCACTCCTAAGTGGCACCTCTCGTGTCCCGAATTCAAATCCTAGTTGGAGTGAATTTCAGGCTGAATTATTAACTA
This sequence comes from Chrysopogon serrulatus, assembly GCA_015844335.1. Taxonomy (NCBI): domain Eukaryota; kingdom Viridiplantae; phylum Streptophyta; class Magnoliopsida; order Poales; family Poaceae; genus Chrysopogon; species Chrysopogon serrulatus. Next base: position 96,702 of record JADLZL010007553.1, on the reverse strand, counting down.
TGGGGGTCTCCCCTATAGTCTTTTCATCAAAAAAATATATAAAGACAAGAGTTTTTATTTTACATGCTTGGTGTACAAATGTAAATACGCCCTCTGTCCTAGAGAAAAATGCAACTCTAGAACAGTATTATGTTAAAATTGTTAAGTTTGACCAAATTTTATATAAAAGTACTAGTATTTATTATGCTAAATAGGTTATTAGATTCATCAAGAAACATATTCTCATAGTATATTTTTTAAATCCATAAATATTATACTTTATTATATGTCTGATCAAACTTTAGACACTTCAACTAAAAATACATTAAGAATTATATTCCTTTTTGGGAGGGAGGTAGTATATTCATTTGTGAATTTGTATTTTGTTCGAGTAAGATTGTAAAAGAAACCATTTTAGAGAAGCAACTTAGTACATGCTCACCCCCAATCCAAATATGTGATTGTAAGAGAAACAATTGTATATACTCTCTCCGTATCATATTTAGAAGTCATTTTGGATAATGATACGGTCTTCAAAGTATAACTTTAATTTCATATTTTTATAAAAAAAACTCATCATAAAGTGATATATTTATACTTTTATGAAAGTATTTTTCAAGACAAATCTACTCATATGGTTTTTAAATTTTTAAACTCAATAATTTAAAAGTTATTCATAATTTATGTTCTCAATGTTTGACCTAAACCTTATCCAAAAACGACTTCTAAATACGATACGGAGGGAGTATATTATTTTTCTAATTTTGAAGGTACTGTTACACAAATGTACCTAAGATGTAGTCCTACTTGTTATTATGGGGTGAATTTTTTTTTCACAATATACTATTATTTATTATTATAAGAGCATATACAATTGAGAACACATATACATAAATACATATTATTCCATCATGTTTAGAGTAGAATATTAAACATGGTGAAAATAATTAGAATTTGACATTGATTTTATGATTAAAGGCACATGAAATGAACGTGGTGTACTCGTGTGGTTTAATTAAAATTGAAAACAAATAGGTTCTATTTTACATGCTTTGTGGACCAAATTAAGTACTTTATCTGTCCCCAAAAAAGATGCAACTCTAAAACAATTTTATCATGTTAAAATATGTACAATTTAACTAAACTTATATAAAAACACTAGTATTTATCGTACTAAATAGGCATTATTAAATTCATCATGAATAATATTTTTTAGTAAACTATTTCAATTCATAAATATTAATATTTTCAATTATATATCTAGTCATACTTGAGACATTTTAATTGTTATCTAGAATTATTTTTTTGTGATGTAGGTAGTATTTCATGTGTGAACTTGCATTTTTTGTTAACTCTTGTGCAGCATACCTAATACTAATAATAGTAAGGGCAACAGGTACTTCCTCTGTCCCTATAAGAAGTGTCATTCTTATTTTTTTTGAGAAGTTAAATATTTTTAACTTTGGTTAAATGTAGAGAAAAAACTATTAATATTTATGGTACATAGTATCATTAGATAGATCTTTGACTATATTTTTATAATAAACTTATGTAAAGATGCAAAGCTAACGACACTTCTGTGGCTTAGGGAGTACTACTCCATACTCATATTAGTTAACGTTTTGGACAAGATTTAGGTCAAACATTGGGAACATAAATTACCAATAACTTTTAAAATATTTAGTTTGAAAAGATGAAACTTATATGTATAGATTCACCTTAAAACCCACTTTTATAAAAAGTAATTTTATTTTTAGTTTACTTATATATTTTAATAAAAATAATAGATAAAGTTAGATTTTAGAGATCGTGTCCTTATCTAAAACATCAACTAATATGAGTGTGGAGAGAGTATTTGTTTTTATTTATTGCATGAAAACACCTACTGATAGTTATCAATATGCCCCCTAAGTGCAGTACTACCACACAAGAATACTTGATGTCTGTCGCTTGCAATTTGTCACATATATGCAATATCAAAATAATAAAATATAATCCAAGGGAGACTCACTGCCCAAGTGCCCATGGGCTCATGTGCGTAGAAGATGCCTTTGTATATCTCGCTGAAAAGCAAACTTCAGGGCAGCGGCAAAGCCGGCCAGCCATGCAGACACAAATCACAGTACGGAGTAGTACTAGTATCCTGAGAAAAAAAAATTATTCACCCGTCCCGAAATCCTTCCCCACCGAGAGTCATGAAACACGTAGTAACGGGTACGATGGCAGCAGGTGCATGCACCGCTTTTTTGCATTGACCGTTGAGTGACAACACCTGCTCCGCTGCATTGCATCAAGGCAACACACCTTTTCATGCATCGTGAAAGGCACCGGCGTCATGCTTCTATTTTTCACATTATGCAATTTAGATACTAATTAAAAAACTAATTTTACAACTCGTCTAAAAAATGATAAAACGAATCTAGCACTTGAGAATAATCATGTGAATTACTATAGTATTTATGGCTAACTATAGAGTAATTAGTCTTAAAAGATACATCTCGTCATTTACAGTTAAACTGTGCACTTTAGTTTTTTATTTCGTCTACATTTAATATTTCATACATGTTCCGTAAAAGAGGCAAAAAATTTTGGCAGCAGTGAATGGATAAATCAGACAAGAGAAACTTAGGTCTCCTTTAGATTATAGAAAATTTGTAGGAAAAGTATAGGAATTTGGTTTCTATAGGAATCAGCACTGTAGTGCTTTTTGGTCGGCAGGATGAAGGCATAGAAAAAGTAAAGAAAAAATTCCTTTAGAAGCCATTTCACAGGAGAAACAGAAACACTGGAAAGAAAGTATTCACTCCAATCTCTTTTTTCCATCACATGCACTGGGACCGAGGCAAGAGAGAGGGCTTGACTTGAATGAGCACAGCAAAAATACATAGATTGAATATGCTAGTACCTCCGGTTTTGAATACGCTAACAAATGCTATCGTTTCCTACATTTTTCGTACACCCATCCAAACACTCATTGCAACAAAATGTCTGTTTTTGTATTTCTTTGTTTTACATATACAATCCTATCCTATTCCTATATTTTTCCTAATCCCATATCTTCTCAATCCTACATTCCAAAAGAGGTTGGCAGGCCAAACTTTAGATACTTTAACCTAGACTAATAGTTTTGATGTCAAATAGATTAATTATATAATATAATTAGAAATATAAATTTTAATATTATTTTTCATAAACTTGATCAAAATTAACAAGTTTGACTTGTTCTAAACCTACAATAAATACTTTGTAGATCGGATATAGTATTATGTTAGAAAGAATGCAATCCTCATCTCCCAGGAAGTCAAAGAAATTTAGGTTTAACTAATTTATATAAAAAGAACTAGTACTTATGATGTCAAATAAGTATCATTAGTTTAATTATAAAATATCACTTTAGTAAATTAATTTAGAAATATAAATTTGATATTACTTTTTATAAATTTTGTCAAGTACAACAAAATTTGACTTGCCCCAAATTTACATGTGCATTCTTTTTAGATCGGACAAAGTACTACACTACTTCCTCCATCCCAAAATAACCTTCTTTTTTGAGTTTTTGGGCCACAAGTTTAACTTGATTTGTAGAAAATATGTGCAATATTTGTATCTCTAAATAAATTTATTAAAAATAGATTTAAAGTTTTTTAATAATTCTAATTACATACCTCAAATGTTAATATTTTTTATATATATTTAATCAAATTTGATACTCGAGAAAGCAAAAATGATAATTTTTTAGGGATGGAGGGAGTACTACTCTAGAATGCATTCATTACCTAAGCCAAAAATACTATTTTCTAAAATAGATCCGACAATAAAAAAATACTACAATACTCCAACGGACTCTATAAAAGAATGGCTAGTGAAATAGACTCTAGAAGAAGGCGAATGAGGTGAGATCAAGAACTACTAAATTTAAAGAGTTATTTAGAGTCTATCGGAGATGTCTTTTCTCTAATAATAATAATATCTAAATTTATCTTTAGAAAATAATTTAGCTAGTCTTTTAGAAATACTCTTACAATTGTTCTACGTACGGATCGTAATTCAACTCCATAAATATTTCTTGCGTCGACTTGATCCTAGTCACAAATCCCATCTAATAAAACTCTACGTTATATCCATTGCTCGTGCCTCTACATTATATTCATTGATCGTGCCTCGGAATGGAGTACTTTTTCCTTCCCTTCAGCACCTTGGTTCACGTTAGAAACGTAACTATTCTTTTGTACAATTTCATTTTATTGAATCTAAGCTTTAGATGATTACTATTTCTTGCACTTGCAGCAGGCGCATTCGATGCCCATTTCGTTTCTGTTCATTTTGTCAGCACGGATTGGTGGTCATACATGAATGTACATGGCCCATGTACCAAAATATACTACTAGTCCACCTAAAAATGTATTTCTCGTATTTCGTGAAGTCATATAAGAATGCAATTCTCAAGGAACCAAATAATTAAATTTTTGAGTAAATTTATATGAAAATATACTAATACTCATAAAATAAAATAAGTACCATTAGATTAATTATAAATTTTAGTTAGATATATAAATGCTAGTGTTATTTACTATAAACTTCATAAAAGTTACGTTTCTTGTAATAACTTTCTTCCGCCGTGTTCGCTGCCAGAAGAGCTGGCTGGTCTGGCTGCTGCCGGCTGGTTCTTCTCTCAGTCCGGCACTGTTCAACCAGCCGGCAGTAGCCAGCTATTCCAACAGCGAACAGGGCCGATCTACTGCTACTGATGAATCTGTGCATTATTCAAATATAGTCGTTGGTTTAGGCAGCAGGCGCATGCACTTTTTTTGAAATGATAGTTGATGTGACCATAGCCACTCCGCTACAGTGTTTTACGTCAGGCATTTCATTTCACGTAAACAGTGAAGAACATCGATGTAGGGCCTTGTTTAGATGGAGGTTGGAAAGAGAGTGTAAAGTCCTGTAGCACTTCGTTTGTTTGTGGTAAATATTGTCTAATTGTGGTCCAACTAGGCTTAAAAGATTCGTCTCGTGATTTACAACCCAACTATGTAATTAGTTATTTTTTTTATTTATATTTAATGCTATTTACATGTGGGAAACAATTTGTGAGAGGAGAGAGATTGGAAAGTCCTGTAGCACTTCGTTTGTTTGTGGTAAATATTGTCCAATCGTGGCCCAACTAGGCTCAAAAGATTCGTCTCGTGATTTACAACCCAACTGTATAATTAGTTATTTTTTTATTTATATTTAATACTATTTATATGCGGGAAACAATTGATGTGAGGAGAGAGAGTGGAAAAACTTGCATGTAACTAAACAAGACCTAGGAGTAGTGAAGAACATCGATGTAGTACATACATACTCCCTCCGTCCCATATTAGATGACGTTATGGGATGCGTCTTGGGTCAAACTTTCTCAACTTTGACTAGATTTGTAGAAAAAACGTGCAACATTTTTATCTCTAAATAAATTTGTTAAAAAACTAGACTTAAAGATCTTTCCAATGATACTAATTACTTAGCATAAATATTTATATATTTTAATATATAATTGCCGGTATTTTGAAAATGTTGACTTCTCGGGAAGCGAGAATGACATCTATTTTGGGACGGAGGGAGTATAGCGGATCTGAAATTTTTCACAAGTAAAAGCTAAAATATCAACAAATATTCTAAACTATCAACAAATATGTATTTAAATAAACCCCAAAAAAAAAGACTTCGTGAACAAAATGAGCAGTTGGATGGAAGCATAAATGAAAGAAACAGTTAAAATCTGATGGACCAAAATAAAAACGCAGCGAAGTTAGAATGTATCTGAAACTTTTGGCAAATAAAAGGCAAAAATACAAGAATCATTCACCATAAAAGAAAGAAATAAGAAGATCCAAGAGAGGCAAAATATACTGCACTGAAGAGCAACGATAGAGTATAAATGAATCTGAAATCTTTAACAAATGAGAACTGAGAGGATTAATTTGAGGAGAGGCAAAACAGCAGTGTGTACTAGACCTTCGGAGCTTGTGAATGGAGAAAGAGAGAGAACAAACATGGAGATGAGGAGAGGATCGAATCGAGGACAAGGAAGAGGTAGCACTGAATCGGATCTTCAGAGCTCATCAAATGGAGAAAGAGAGAGAACAGTTGAGAGAATAGAAGAGACTTGTTTTGAATCTGAGACATGACTTGGGAGAGACTCTGGAAAGAGAGGACGAGCCGAGTAGCCACTCACAGCCGAGCCAGAGAAATCGAGCCGAAAAATAGTTGAGCCAGCTGAAATAGTTGAGCCGGCTACACACATGCAAGTGGTCTTTGGCCTGCAAAAAGGTACGCATGCACGTGGGGTCCATATCAAAAAGCAGCCAATAAGCGCGTGGGAATAAGCTCCACGACCGCTGATGCATTTGGTATTGCATTTCAGTGCACCATTGGCTTATTGGCTTATTGCTCTATGCCAACAACAGCTGGCATAGATACTGTAGTAGTGTGTACTACTAGGATTGGAACTCTACATTGTCGCTCTTGCAGTCTTGCTGGATTTGGTTCGATTCGAATTGATTACTAAGCGCATGTTACGTACCAAATATCGTGTGCATGCATGTTCATGATGTGTGTGTTTATATTTTTTTTAAACCTCTCATGTTCTTCATGAAACTCATGGTATTTGAGCACTGAAATGCTGCTACCTCCATAACGTCGTACAATACAATGTCTTGCTTGCAAGTTTTTTCTTCTTCGAAACATGTTATGCGTCGCTCCTTTGAATACAAACATACTACTCTAAGGCCTTGTTTAGTTCCACGTGAATTTTTTAGGAGAGATTGTAAAGTCCTCAGAAGACTTCGTTTTTATTTGGTAAATATTGTCCAATTGTGGTCCAACTAGGTTCAAAAGATTCGTCTCGTGATTTACAACAAAACTATGTAATTAGTTATTTTTTTATTTATATTTAATACTCTTTTACATGCGGCAACAAATTTGTGAGAGGAGAGAGATTGTAAAGTCCTCAGAAGCATTTCGTTTGTTTGTGGTAAATATTGTCCAATCGTGGCCCAACTAGGCTCAAAAGATTCGCCTCTCGTGATTTACAACCAAACTGTGCAATTAGTTATTTTTTTTATTTATATTTAATACTATTTACATGTGGAAAATAATTGATGTGATGGAGAGAGAGTGGAAAAACTTGGAAGTTGGAGGGAAAGTTGGGTGGAACTAAACAAGGCCTAAGTCTACGAGCGCCTCGAAATGTTAGATCAGCACATCTCAAAATCGATGACGTCATTGTATGCTTGAATTTTTCTTTTTCGAACGAAGCATACGTACTCTACATCTGTGATCATCTTGAAATGGTAGACGGGCACATCTCAAAATTGATAAAGCCATTGTAGACCACTAATACACAAACCATTTCTCTTGACACTAGCGTTTTATTTCTACTACCGGTTTCTCTTTAGAACAAAGCATGTAGAAATCGGCCATTTGTACTGGCGGTTTCCTTAAGGAACCGCCAAGAGAAATCATTTCTACTGGCGGTTCTCAAACAACCGCCAATAGAAATGGCCGATTTCTACTGGCCTTCGGTGCTGGGTGGTTCCGAAAAACGCCAAGACAAATGCGTTTGGAACCGCCAAGATTGGAGTTTTCTATACTAGTGGACGTCAAGTTGTCAACTAGATGCATCACCTACCAAATAAAATATAATAGTGCCATTAAAATCTAAAACAGATTCAGAAAAAAAATATAAACATCCGCGTCAATTTGTTAACTCTAATTCGTGGACGTGTTCCATCATAAGTTGATGTCAAGGCATGAAGGCAGCAAAAATGTACCTAGGAGAGTGACCGGCAGGAAATTGGTTTGGACACACTATAATTCTTGTGCCTCAACGGCGTCCATGGCTAGCGACGTCTAATAAATATTATCTGCAGGTTCTCCTGCATGATTGTGTCAGCACGATAACTTATATTGTATATCTTATCGAAATCTGACACCGAATGTTAATTATGACCATGTGAAGTGAACTGTCGGCATTACGTGAATAATGGAACCAGGGAGGGCTCGTCTCTGTCTCACTTGACAAGCATATTTTGTTTGAACTAGACCAGCTATAGACAATAGTAGACCTTAAGAGACCAGAGAACGCATGAAAATTTTCAATAAACATTCTGTTCGCTGATCTTATCAGCCGTTAGAACAGTATTTCTCTTTCACAGTAAATTAACCAGCTTGTCTTATATGAAAAACACATAAGAATTAGAAGAGCGAGAGATAGATATAAATGAATAAATATATCTACTAAAAAGAGCTACAGACAACTTCTACACAGAGCTTAAGTTTTAGGTCTCTCAGTCACTAAAAAGTTCTAGTCCACTCAAGAGTCAAAGACAGTTACCTAATATCCCATCATTTTCTTTGATTGTAGGCTGAGGCTAAAGACAACTTTTTGCAAATGCGCTGGCCCAGAGAGATCCACAGGTTTGAGTTTGACATGAGCCTTATCCCTAAACATGTTTTTTTTTTTTCTAGAAAAAGAAATACAAATACTTATATACACACATACATCTGTCCCTTTTTCTACAAAAAGAACTACATATACTTACACACACATAATACATTTGTCCCTACAAGTGGACGCCCATATACTTTAACCTATTTGGTGTTATAAATTTTTGTATTGTCTCGATAATTTTGAACAAACCTGAAATACTTTGGCTCTAAAAAAAATAGAATGACTTATAATTTGTAATAGGAGTATGTTATTAATAAATTTTCTACCTTCACTTGCAGCATGCATTTCTTGCCGCTGATTTAGATTTTTCCTTTGTATTTTCTATCTTTTCTTCATGCATTTCTTGCTGCTCTTTCAGTTTAATACTGTGATGTGCATTTCTCTGTGATCAATTCTGCAATATATATCCTACTAGGATCCCAAGGTTCTTAACATGAATTTACTCAAAAAAAAAGGTTCTTAACATGAAGAAAAAGAATTTGATCGCAAATAATGCAACAATGATAATCTTAATATTGTTAGTCTACACACTAGATAGATAGTACAGACTCACGGGAACACACGGACATGGATCAGTCCGTTATCATTTACTTATTTTTTTTTCTAGAGAGACTTGGTTGTTTTAACTGAGAAATGAGGAGTTCACAAAAAAAAAACTGAGAAATGCTTATATGTTAATGGGATTTTTTTTTGCCAATCTTTCCAACCATTGGAGTTTGTATAATTTTCTAACAATTTTTGCCTGATGAATGATGTGAAAAATATCCTTTGCCCCTCCCTGCCTTGTTCTCTCCCACCCCATCATCACCCAGCATCGTCACCATTCAGTCTCAAAAGGGACCTGATAAAAACAAAAGTCTCAAAAGGGACGAGGAAGATCGCAGCGAGAGGTAAGCGCAGGCTGCTATCACGAAAGGCATTCTAACGGTATGTGAAGGGAAGTAAAGAAAAACGGGAGATGATAGTAGTTTTGAAAGGCTTTGTGTAACGAACTGGGATAACTGAGATAGGAATTTGGGGAAGACAGCAAGCAATTGGGTTAGGAATCATCGGAAGAACACGGCTGAATCCGCGAGGTTCAGAAGCTTTATTGATAAGAGAAGTTCGTTACAGCAAATTCAATGAATGGTTCTCTGACTCCCCGAACGGCTTATAAACCGCCGCGGCGCATTCCGGTGCTCTCTGGCCTCACGGCCCATTATACTACGGCCCAATACAGGATCGGGGCTAGGCCCATTACGCTGCTCCCCCCTTAATCTGTTGCTTGTCCTCAAGCAAATACATGTGGAAACCTCCTTTGAATATCAGCAGATTCCTCCCATGTGGCCAACGATTTGGGTAAACCTGACCACTTGATCAACAGTTGAGATGAAACTGATGATCCCTTCCTCACCACACGCCTTTGCAGGATCTTTTCAGGACTCCCAGACACTGCATTCTCATCAGCAATGGCAGAAAGATCAGTGATTACCTCAGTTTCCGCTGGAACATGCTTCTTGAGCAATGAGACATGGACCACTGGATGGATTTTGGACTCAGTTGGTAGATCAAGACGGTATGCTACTTTGCCCACCTTCTGCAACACCTTGTAAGGTCCAAAATAGCGAAAGGAGAGTTTCTGACAAGGCCTGGTAACCACTGAAGATTGAATGTGAGGCTGGAGCTTCAGATACACCATGTCCCCCACCTCAAAAGTTCTTTCAGTTCTGTTCTTGTCTGCTTGAGCTTTCATACGTTGCTGAGCTCGATTCAGCTGTTGCTTGATGAGTTCAGTTAGCAACTCTCTTTCTTTGAGCCATTCTTCTAAATCTGGTACAGTTCCCAATTGCAACTTGCCAATGCCTAGCTGTCTGGGAGAGTGGCCATATAGGACCTCAAAGGGAGATTTGCCCAATGCTGAGTGATAAGTTGTATTGTACCAGAATTCTGCAATGTCTAGCCATTTGCTCCATTTCTTTGGACAAGACTGCACCAAACACCTGAGAAAGCCTTCCAAACACTGATTGAGCCTCTCAGTTTGGCCATCTGTCTGAGGGTGGTAAGAGGAACTCATCATAAGTTTGGTGTCAGATAGTGTGAACAACTGCTGCCACAACTGACTGGTGAAGATCCTGTCCCTGTCAGAGATGATGGCCTGGGGAAGGCCATGTAGTTTGTACACATTACTGAAATAGGCTTGGGCCACTTGGAATGCTGTGAAAGGATGGGCCAGTGGTATGAAATGCCCATATTTGGAGAATTTATCTATGACCACCAATATAGTATTGTGCCTGTCAGATTGGGGTAGGCCTTCAATGAAATCCAAGCACACAATCTCCCATGCTTGCTGAGGAATTGGCAATGGTTGCAATAGCCCAGGAAGTTTGACATGTTCAGGTTTGTCCTGCTGGCATACTTGGCATTGTTGCACAAATTTCTGAACTGATGTTTTCAGACCAGGCCATGCAAATAACTGTTTCACTCTTACATATGTGGCATTTATTCCAGAGTGTCCTCCTTGCCCACTATCATGCAGAGCTATGAGAATGTGCTGCTGAGCTAACTGATTATTCCCCACCCATACTCTTCCTTTGTACCTTATTATTCCATCATGCAACTTAAAATGTTGATTACCCCCTGCTGAAACACTGAGTTCAGTCAATAGCTGTTGAGCTTGGGGGTCTTCCAAGTACCCTTCCTGAAGTTTGGTCATCCAACTAGGGACACAGGTAGAAACAGCTTGAATGTTGTCAACATGAGGAGCTCTAGACAAGGCATCAGCATCAGTATTATGAATGCCCTGTTTATACTGAATTTTGTAGTTTAAGTCCATCAGTTTCAGAAGGGCCTTGTGCTGTAACTTAGATGAGACTCTCTGTTCAGTCAGATGCAACAAACTTTTGTGATTTATCTTGATGAGGAACTCCCTATGCAACAGATATGGTCTCCATTTCTCAATTGCCAGCAATATGGCTAAGCACTCCTTTTCATACACAGATAAAGCTTGATTTCTAGGACAAAGGTGCTTGCTTAAGTAGGCAATTGGATGCTGATCCTGCATAAGCACTGCTCCAATTCCTAAATTACTTGCATCAGTTTCAATAGTGAACATCTTGTTGAAATCAGGTACTGAGAGTAGTGGTGCTTGTACCAGTTTCTGTTTCAGCAGGTTGAAAGCTTCCTCTGTTGTGGGAGTCCAAAGGAATTGCATGCCTTTCTTCAGTAATTCAGTTAGGGGCTTGCTGATCATGCCATAACCTTGGATGAACTTTCTATAGTACCCAGTCAACCCAAGGAACCCTCTCAATTGCTTGATGTTAGCTGGAGTTGGCCAGTCTACAACAGCTTTGATCTTTGCCGGGTCAGTAGAAACCCCTTGATCAGATACCACATGGCCCAAATACTCCACTGATCTTTGTGCAAATGAGCATTTGGACTTTTTGAACAGGAATTGCTTTGCTTGAAGGATTTGAAACACTTGCTCCAACAACTTAAGGTGATCCTCCAAGTTAGCACTGTAAACTAGGATGTCATCCATGAAAACCAAGACACCCTTTCTCAGTAAGGCTGCAAATATTGAGTTCATCAAACTCTGAAATGTGGCTGCATTTGTGAGTCCAAAGGGCATGACCATGAATTCATACAGCCCACTGTGAGTGCTAAATGCTGTCTTATATTGTTCCCCTTCTGCCATGCAGATCTGGTGATACCCTGATCTAAAGTCCAGCTTGGTGAACCAGGATGCACCTGCCAACTCATCTAACAGCTCATCAACCACAGGCATTGGGTGTTTATTCTTTACTGTGATGGCATTCAGATGTCTGTAATCTATGCAGAACCTCCATGATCCATCTTTTTTTCTGACTGTGGCAGAACCTTCTAAATTATATGGCCCACAAGCACCGACATTGTCCCTAAGACCTCTGTCGACCATACTTGTGTACCACATAACTTGAAAAGTTCTGTCGGGTGAAACCCCGATGACACCACGATCCTCCTCCGGGATCCACTTCTTACAAAGAACTTGCGGTATTACAACCATTCATACAAACATAACAGAGTAGCGGAAGATTTACAAAAGAAAATTACAACACTTGATTAGAGTTTGATTACACAAAACTTAACCGGGTTTTGCGGAAGCGAGAAAAGAACTTTGTAGACGGAAGATATTCGATCATGCCAAGCCCACCGGTATGACCAAAGTCAAGAACACTAGTCAACACCGCAAATGAGAGGTCAAACAAACCCCGAGTACAAAAGTACTCGCAAGACTTACCCGACGGAAAAAGAGAGGAGAAGACTTCGGGAATGCTTTGGTTGATAGGAATCAAGGTAAGGCTTTAGCAAGAATCAAGGACACCTTTGCGGAAAAGACTAATGTTGATCCTTACTATTCATTCTTATCGATATTTTCATTAAACATTAAGCTATCCATCTAGGTTATCCTAGTCTAGAGCAATCACTTGTCAAGCAAGATCTCGATTTCTAAAACTTTCCATCCTCGGAACTTTCCTCATTACTACGATGCCGGGACTCGGATCAAGTCTCCCCATATCGTGGAGCAACGACGATTCGAATCGCTTTATATACCCAGTGGGGCTTCTAGCCACACGATGTATGCGAGGACCGAACATCTCGCATACATCAACTCACGCTTGCATTTCTCCATACCGAACGGGTCCTAGCCACGAGCACAAGACACACCATCTCCCTACGCCGTCGGTCACAACCGCCGACGGTGCGCTCGTAGTGTGGGTACACGCTACTTCCAAATCCGGTGTCCGTTCTTGTATGGATCGTACAAGGGAGCTTACCGCCATTAGCATGCGACTAGTACTATCCAATAACCTCATGATCCCAAAAATCAAACAACGGACGGTCCTTAACCGACACAAGTGGGCGACACTACACCGGGCACTAGCCCCTCCCCGGTGCAAGTCACTCCACCGGCGTCTCAATTTACTCATCATGTTCTTGTTGGCTATCCTTGACCCGATCAAAGTCAAAGATAAACAACAAGCAACATCGAGTTTTCATAATTTCCCTCAACGGGGTATTGTTATCAAACTTTGAAAAACTTTTTATTTATAAAGCCTAGGCTATTAGCGAGACTAAGCATATACTAAGTATTTTCAAATCAAAACAGGTTTTCGGGATAGTATATCAAGGTACGGTAAATGCATCCAAGATAGGATATCACTCAACTCCTACACCTAATGCATCATATCATCAACATAAAATTATAAAGAACTTTCAAAATTCAAGGAAGGGTTTAATGCATCCGGGGCTTGCTGCGTTGCGAGAGAGAAGGTTAGTTGTTATTCTTTGATGTTGGCATCGTCGGTGGATTCATCTTTTCGGGACTTGGATCAACTCGAACTTTCTCTGAAGCTTGACCAACGCGATCCCACTTTCTCGTATACTACACGTGATAATAATGCATGCTTTAATGATATGCATGACATGATACGAAAAAATGCAATATGGATGAGACAACTCAACTTATTATTATCTTGAGTACAACTTTCCTTCACGGTATAGTTGCATCAAGAGATCATAAGTAACAACTTTGATGACATCAAATAACTTAACAAATCATCACAATTGATTTGCCGAAGGTCATTAGGGTTAATGACCTAGGGTCATCACTCAGTTCCAAAATCAATCAACCCTATGGTGATTAAGGTTAATTACTACTTTATTAACCATTTTTACAGTTGTTGAAAGCCACTATTTAAACATGCTAATTAAAGATTAATTAAACACTAATTAATCAAGAAATTAACCGATTAAACATTAATTAAATAGGGCATTACTTAAGCATAAAACAAAATTTAAGCAAATCATGATCAAACTTCATAATTAAGTTCATTATCATCTAATTAGCACACAAAATAAATTTCATAATTTTTGGACTTATATTTTAATTACTAAAAATCATGGAAGTGGCATTTATTAATTAAAAGAGCAATTTTTAATGTAAACAAAAGTTACTGAAAATCTTAAGTTAGCATTTTTCCTACATAGAGCACAGCACAAGGAATACATACATATTTTTCTCACATTTTTAACTGCCCAATTAAAAACATTATGAAAAGACAAAAACTCAGCATTTAAAATCATAAAAGAAAAAGGAAAAACATCTCTTTTTTGACCTTTGGACCGGCCACGGCCCGCTTAAGCCCAACAACGGCCCGGTGCCGGCCCTGCTCCCTTTCTCCCTCCCTCTGCCGTTTGAACCGGGGGGCACGGCGGCGGCAGCGATGCTCGCCGGCGGTGAGGGAAGAAGCGACGCGAGGGTACAGCAACAAAGACTCCCGACGACGAGGCGAACCGGGCCGGGGCTTGGTTGGACGAATCGATGACCGGAGCATGCGTGATGCCGGCCATGGCAGCTCGGTGAGCTGAGACGGCGGTGACACAACGGCGGCCTGCCGTTTCAAGGCATGATAGGCGGTGGAAGCGCTCTAGGAAGGTCAGAGAGGCTCACCACAACACGATGCTTGAACTGGTTTCAACGAAGGAGGAGCGGAGCATCTCAGCCGCGACGGAGGTGAGCTTGACGGCGGAGGCAGCGCATGCACCGGCGGCGAGGTAGTGTTCTGCCGTGTCCGGTGGGATAGGAATGAAAATAATGAGCCAAAGGGGTTCACCAGCTTTAGGCAAGGCTAAAACGTGGGTTGGTTGAGAATGGAGCGCGCCGGAGGGGCCTACCCGAGGCAAAGATGCTCACGGCGGCAATTGCGCCCGGCCGTGGAGAAGAAGACTGGCGCGGCCAACTCCGGCGATGCATAGGGGCAACAATGGGCTTGGCGAGTGCGCTGGGGTGTGGCGGAGGTGAGCACGAGAGCTAAAGGGTGATAGTTGAGCAGGCAAGGCGAATTTCGCCGTCGACCGAAACCCATGGCGGCGGTGCAGGGAGAAGGAAGGAAGACGACGACGACGACCGCTCCGTTTTTATAGGGAAAGGAGGGGGCGATGAAGTGGCTGGGGGCTTCGCGGCGTCGCTGCTTGCAGCCCGTCCGCGTGCCCCCCTCAAGGCGAGAAGACGTGGAGAAGCCACGGCGGGCGCCCGCAGCAGTACCGGCGGCAGTGCCGGCATGGGCGCAGAGGAAGAGAAAATGGACTCCCCCTCGGTTACTGTAGCACAGTGCCACATCTCCTTTCTCTTTTCCAAATTACTCTCAAAAATTGAACTGCACACAAAAATATTCCAAAATACAGTTTGCTCAAAATTTCATGCTCTACAACTTTTATTAAGGAAGTTTGGTCAGATTCAAAATAATTTTTGAATTGCATTTCAAATTTGAAAAGAGGGCAAAAACCCTAACTCTAAGGATTTTAAAATTACTTTTAAATTTTGAATAAAAGTTGAAAATATCCAAAACTAAAAGTTGTTTCATTTCTCAAGATCTACAACTTTCATTTAGAAAGTTTTTCATGAAACCAAATAAATTTTGAATTGGAGTTTAAAATGCAAAAGGGAACATTTTCCAATTTGTTAAACTTTTGAAATTAATTAAATTTTTATTCAAAAACTTGAAAAACTTTATTTACCAAACTTGTAGAGCTCAAAGAGATGCACAAACTGTATTTTGGAAGTTTTCCCAAATTTTGAATATTTTGAGATGAAATTGTAAAAGGAGGCAAAACACTTTGAAATTCAAGCCTTTTGAAAAGGAATTTCAAATTGGACTTTTGGGCCATTAATTAATGATGTTGTGGCACTTTTCAAACCCAACCAATAGTACACTTTCAAAGTACAAAGTTCATACTTTGAAATAGTGCCATTGGTTAGCAACCTTTATTTAGAAAAACAATTATGGTTAGCTCCCCAGAAATTGAAAATGAAATTCGAATTCCAACACTTAACCAACTAGGGTTAGGGTTTGGGATTCGGATTCCGAATTCAATTTTGGTCCTCGCTTTTGCATCATTTGACTTGTAAAACATGGTTAGGGTGTGAGTCAGGGTTAGCCAAACACTTGCAAACATCAAGCTTGATTTTAGTTGATTGTTTTTATAAACAACACTAAACATGTGAGAGAGATTAAATGGTAAACATATTCACATGTGATATGAAAAAGCTCAAACAAACCCTAAAATTGTAAACTCATTTTATTCATTTGCATTAGTGTTCTCTAATTATAAATGCTTATGACATGCTTATGATGACATGTGGCAGGTTTAGGTTAACGTAACACCAGGGGTGTTACACTGACCAATAGCACAGGTGATGCAAAAGGACTTGTGCTTGGTCTAATGATGTAACACCCCTGGTGTTACGTTAACCTAAACCCACCATAAACCCACCATGTCATCATATTATGCATTAAGCATCATGTTTATCAATTCAATGAGAATGCAATTAACATGTGATCATATGCATCATTAGGTTAATCACCAAGCATTAAGTACATTAGTGCATTTCATGGTCTTAGCGATCCTTGCATGACTAATGCTTTGTCTTGTATGTTAAACATGTTTTGGGATGTTGGTCATGATTAATAATCTTTAGTATAGCTTGTTATGCTTGCCAATTAGAATAGGGTGGAAAAGCAATTAAATTCCACTTGCATGTTTAATATTGTTTATAAAAGTAATCCACTAAAACCAACCTTGATGTTTGAGAGTGTGTGGCTAACTATGTTTCACCTTCCAAATATGTTTTACAAGTCAAATGATGCAAAGCAAGAACAAAAATTGAATTTGGAATTCAAATGCCAACTCTTTCCATATTTGGTTAAGTGTTGAAATTTGAATTTCATTTTCAATTTCGAGCTAACCATAATTAATTTTCCTAATAAAAGTTGCTAACCAATAGCACTATTTCAAAGTATGAACTTTATACTTTGAAAGTGTACTATTGGGTGGTTTTGAAAAGTACCACAACATCATTAATTAATTGCCCAAAGTTTGAATTTGAATTTCCTTTTCAAAACCCTAAATTTAAAAAGGTGTTTTACCCCTTTCTCAATTTCATCTCAAAATATTCAAAATTTGGGAAAACTTCCAAAATACAGTTTGTGCATCTCTTTGAGCTCTACAACTTTGGTATATAAAGTTTTTCAAGTTTTTAAATAAAATTTGAACTAATTTCAAAAGTTTTCCAAATTGGGAATAGTCCCCTTTTGAGTTTTAAACTGCAATTCAAAAATTATTTGGTTTCAAGAAAAACTTCCTAAATGAAAGTTGTAGATCTTGAGAAAATAAACAACTTTTATTTTTGGGGATTTTCATCTTTTATTTAAACTTTGAAAGTAATTTTGAAAAGCTTCAAATTCCAAATTTGACCCCTTTTCACCCCAAATTCAAATCTCAAAATGGAGTCAGAATTTGGAAAAGTTTTTAACATGAAAGTTGTAGAGCTAAAAATGTTGGAGGTTTCTTATTTTGAGAATTTTTCATGTTGTTACACGTTTTTGGGAATAATTTGGAATTTACAAAAATGAGGTGTCCCTCGCTACAAGATACCCCCGGGGCAAAAATCCTTTCTCTCCTCTCTGCCCATGCCGCCGACCGCCCGCCGGGCTCCGTCTCCGGCCTTCCCGCGCTCGCTGCCACGCCCCCCTGCCCGTCCCCAGCTTCGCCATCGTGCCGGCAACGCCTGGAAGCTCCTACCATCCTCTTAAGCACGCCACCAATCGCCGCCGTCATCTTTTCCTCCTTCTCCCACCCCCGGAGCTCAGCTCACCGCCCGGCCAAATTCACGCTACTTCCTTGACCATAGCTCAAAATCGTTTGTTGGCAGTCCCGCCACCTTCCGAGCCACCTTGAGCCTCTCCTTGCCCCCTATCCTCACCGGAGTAGCCGCAGCGCTCGTCTCCTTCTCCGCGGCCGTCAGAGCGCCGCCACGAGCCGCCTTGCCGTGGCCAGCTCTCCCCAGCGTGCTCCTGGTCAACCAACCCCACCCTTTGCTTTGTCTAGTCACCGTGGAGCTTCCGAGCTCACTGGTTTTGCTCCTATTGCCACCGCTCCGCTGGGGCCTTGAGCCGCTCGCGTTCAAGCCCGCCGCCCCCCGTTCGCCGTGATCATGCCTCACCGTTTTCCCTCTGCACTCAATCGGTCGTCCTCGATGCTCCGGGTTCGCCCGGTCGTGGGGGGCCACGTTGGTGGTTTTCCCCGACGCCGGTGTCCTCGCCGGAGCTGGGCACGAAGACGACCGAGCCGCCATGTCCGCCATCCTCCTCGCTCCAGCCATCAATTGGTGCCGTATCGGTGCTTGTTGTGTTCACCTCGACGAGAGGAAGCCGACGGTGTCTTCCGTTTTGGCTCTAGCCTCACCGCCGGCGAGATGGCCAGTCGGCCGCCGCCGTGCCCTTCCGTTTAAACGAAAAGGAGGGGAGGGAGAAGGGCCGACAGTCCCCGCCCGCTTGTCGGTCGAGAGAAAGAAGAGGGAGGAGAAAGAGGCCGCGACGCTGGGCGCCGGGCGCCGAAGCCGGGCCGGAGGGGCATGCCCATTGCGAAGGGAGGGAGGAGAGGAGAAACCGGACCAGGCCGCTGCCAGGCCACTTGGGCCGTGATGTAGCCCAGTGAGAAAAGAAAAAGGTTTTCTTTTTTTTCTAAAATGATTTCATTTCCTGATTTTCATATTTTTCATAATTAAATACTTTGGGCAGTTAAAAATATAACAAAAATATGTGTGTGCTCCCTGTGCTATGCTCTACACCATAAAAATGCTAACTTTGCTTTTCTAATAAATTTTGTTTGTGCAATAAATTGATCTTTTAATTAATAATTGCCTCTTTCATGATTTTTAATAAATAAAATATAAGTCCAAAAATAATGAAATTTGTTTTGTGTACTACTTAGATGATAATGAGCTTAATTATGAAGTTTGATCATGATTTGACTAATTTTTGTATTATGCTTAATTAATGCCTTAATTAATTAATGTTTAATTAATTAATCATGTGGTTAATTAGGGTTTAATTAATCTCCAATTAGCAAGTTAATTAGTGGCTTTCAACGACTGTAAAAATGGTCAATAAATTAGTAATCACTCTAATCACCATTAGGGTTGCTTGATTTTGGGATTGAGTGATGACCCTAGGTCATTAACCCTAATGACCTTCGGCATTTTATGTTGATTGCGTGCATCGTTAGTCCATTAAGTCGTCGACGCTTAGTTGTACCTTCTTGTTGCAACTATACCGTGAAGGAAAGTTGTACTCAAGGTAATAAAGAGTTAAGTTGTTTCATCCATATTGCATCATCTCGCATCATGTCATGTCATTAAGCATGCATCATTCCTTTACGTATAGTACACGTGAGAGCGATGGTTTGCGATGGCCAAGTTCGAAGAAGGTCTCCGTGGATCAAGCTCCGGAGAAGGTTCGTGTTGCTCGAGTTCGGAGAAGTTGTTTCCAGAAAAGGGTGCCCAGAGGTGTTGATGCCATCTGACTTGTGTAATCCCCTGAGGATCCTGACCTTCTCTGCAACGCAGGCAAGCCCCGGATACATTAAACCCTTTCTTGAATTTTGAAAGTTCTTTATAATTTTATGTTGATAATATGATGCATTAGGTGTAGGAGTTGAGTGATATCCTATCTTGATGCATTTACCGTACCTTGATATACTATCCCTGAAACCTGTTTGATTTGAAAATATTTAGTATATGCTTAGTCTTGCTGATAGCATAGGCTTTGCTAAATAAAAGGTTTTCAAAAGTTGATCACAATATCCCCGTTGAGGGCAATTACGAAAACCTGATGTTGCTTATTGTTTATCCTTTACTTCGATCGGGTCAAGGGTACTCAATAAGAACATGATGACGAGTAAATCGAGACGCCGGTGGAGTGACTTGCACCAGGATGGGCTAGTGCCCCGTGTAGTTGTCGCCCACTTGTGTCGATTAAGGACCGTCCGTTGTTTGGCCCTGGATCATGAGGTTATTGGATAGTACTAGTCGCATGCTAATGGCGGTAAGCTCCACTTGGACTATTCGTTACTAGAACGGACAAGGCGTGTACCCATCCTACGATGCGCACCGCCGGCGTGACCGAGCGGCCGTAGGGGTGGTGGTGTCTTCTTGCACACCCGTTCGGCACGGAGACATCTAAGCGTTGAGTTGATGTATGTAAGATGTTGAGTCCTGCATACATCGTGTGGCTAGAAGCCCCAATTTGGGTATATAAAGCGATTCGAATCGTCGTGTGCTCCACGATATGGGAGCCGTGATCCGAGTCCCGGCATCGTAGTAATGAGGAAAGTTGCTTTGAGGATGGAAAGTTTTGGAAATCAAGATCTTGCTTGACAAGTGTTTGCTCTAGACTAGGATAACTTAGATGGATAGCTTAATGCTTAATGAAAATATCGATAAGAATGAATAGTAAGGATTAACATTAGTCGCTTTTCCGCAAATGTGTCCTTGATTCTTGCTAAAGCCTTACCTTGATTCCTATCAACCAACATCCCTGAGTCTTCTCCCCTCTTTTCGTCGGGTAAGTCTTGCGGAGTACTTTTGTACTCGGGGTTTGTTTGACCCCTCGTTGCGGTGCTTGATTAGTGAAGCTAACTTCGGTCATACCGGTGGGCTTGGCATGGTCGAATACCTCCCGCTACAAAGTTCTTTTCTCGCTTCCGCAAACCCCGTTAAGTTTTGTTTAATCAAACTCGATCAAGTGTTGTAATCTTCTTTTGTAAAACCTTCCACTACTCTGTTATATTTTTGTATAAATAGTTGTAATACTGCAGGTTCTTTGTGAGAATTGATCCCGGAGGATCGTGGTGTCATCGGGGTTTCACCCGACGTAACATTCCCGAGTTATGTGGTACATAAGTATGGTCGACAGAGGTCTTAGGGACAATGTCAGGTGCTTGTGGGCCATATAATTTAGAAGGTTCTGCCACAGAATGGTATCAGAGCGATTCTTACAAAGATACTTGTAGTATTACTTTGTGAAAACTTCAAAATGAATTTACAATTAAAAGTTTTTGACAAAACAAAGTAAAACTTGTCTTACGATCTTTCTAAAGTTGCTGCAAGCTGTCAAGAAGACTTTTCGGATAAACCGGAATCACAACATTGAAGAGCCTCCGAGTATTCTCACGAGAAGTCTACTGAAGAGTCGCCTTCATCGACATTACCTTGCCAAGAGTCTTTACGTATCCCGTCTCACTCACAGTAAGACTAGTGTATAAAGTATTGCCCTATAGTGAGTTGTGAGCGGTGTACTGACTAACATCGTGAAGACGTATAGGACGAGCCTGCATCATACCTATCATATAAGATAAAGATAACGTATTCTTTCTTAATCCAACAATAGCTATTGATTGCATAGCTATTCAGATCCCACTGATCTCGTCCTATATCTCGATTTGCTAAGGGACTTTTGCTTAGCAAATACCTAAAGATAACTTTGATTTCCTCGTCTATACATGTATCTATTCTTGGTCTTTCTAATCTTGACACACGCTAATTTTCCTTGACCTCGTCATTTCGACATATTTCATGCGGGAGTCACCGAAATGGTGCTTTGCGATGGTACCATGATCCACGATCTCGATAAAGCGTCGAAACTTGGGGTCTCCTGTGTGCTGCAGCCACATGAGTTACTGCTGGGCGCTCGTTTATATTGAGATCAATGATCATCCTCCGTTGCTTTGCACAATTAAAGTGCTCCTTTGGGATTATTCTTCGAAATCCCAATTTCTTGTATATACTGAACCTATTTTTGTGAATCCAAAATTTATTCAGTTTTAGCCTTGCAACCATATATTAATCTTGGTTGTACTCTTGAAACCAATTTTCTTGCCCCCGTGAGATTCTTGAAACTTAATGTGTTTGACACATTTTCTTTTCCATTACTCAAACCCCATCATTGTTACATTTTCTTTCACCGATCTCTCTGGATTTAATTGGAATCCTCCAACCCAATCCTTGCTGCTTTATGAATTTCTTACAAATCAATATGCTTGATACATTTCCTTTTCCATTACTTAACCCAAACCCTTGAATCTCGGGACGAGATTCCTGTTAAGTGGGATATAATGTAACACCCCCGGTGTTACGTTAACCTAAACCCACCATAAACCCACCATGTCATCATATTATGCATTAAGCATCATGTTTATCAATCCAATGAGAATGCAATTAACATGTGATCATATGCATCATTAGGTTAATCACCAAGCATTAAGTACATTAGTGCATTTCATGGTCTTAGCGATCCTTGCATGACTAATGCTTTGTCTTGTATGTTAAACATGTTTTGAGATGTTGGTCATGATTAATAATCTTTAGTATAGCTTGTTATGCTTGCCAATTAGAATAGGGTGGAAAAGCAATTAAATTCCACTTGCATGTTTAATATTGTTTATAAAAAAGTAATCCACTAAAACCAACCTTGATGTTTGAGAGTGTGTGGCTAACTATGTTTCACCTTCCAAATATGTTTTACAAGTCAAATGATGCAAAGCAAGAACAAAAATTGAATTTGGAATTCAAATGCCAACTCTTTCCATATTTGGTTAAGTGTTGAAATTTGAATTTCATTTTCAATTTCGAGCTAACCATAATTAATTTTCCCAATAAAGTTGCTAACCAATAGCACTATTTCAAAGTATGAACTTTATACTTTGAAAGTGTACTATTGGGTGGTTTTGAAAAGTACCACAACATCATTAATTAATTGCCCAAAGTTTGAATTTGAATTTCCTTTTCAAAACCCTAAATTTAAAAAGGTGTTTTACCCCTTTCTCAATTTCATCTCAAAATATTCAAAATTTGGGAAAACTTCCAAAATACAGTTTGTGCATCTCTTTGAGCTCTACAACTTTGGTATATAAAGTTTTTCAAGTTTTTAAATAAATTTGAACTAATTTCAAAAGTTTTCCAAATTGGGAATAGTCCCCTTTTGAGTTTTAAACTGCAATTCAAAAATTATTTGGTTTCAAGAAAAACTTCCTAAATGAAAGTTGTAGATCTTGAGAAAATAAACAACTTTTATTTTTGGGGATTTTCATCTTTTATTTAAACTTTGAAAGTAATTTTGAAAAGCTTCAAATTCCAAATTTGACCCCTTTTCACCCCAAATTCAAATCTCAAAATGGAGTCAGAATTTGGAAAAGTTTTTTAACATGAAAGTTGTAGAGCTAAAAATGTTGGAGGTTTCTTATTTTGAGAATTTTTCATGTTGTTACACGTTTTTGGGAATAATTTGGAATTTACAAAAATGAGGTGTCCCTGCTACAGTACCCCCGGGGGCAAAATCCTTTCTCTCCTCTCTGCCCATGCCGCCGACCGCCGCCGTGGCTCCGTCTCCGGCCTTCCCGCTCGCTGCCACGCCCCGAGCCCGTCCCCAGCTTTCGCCATCGTGCTTGGCAACGCTGGAAGCTCCTACCATCCTCTTAAGCACGCCCACCAATCGCCGTCGTCATCTTTTCCTCCTTCTCCCACCCCGTGAGCTCACCGCCGCCCGGCCAAATTCACGCTACTTCCTTGACCATAGCTCGAAATCGTTTGTTGGCAGTCCCGCCACCTTCCGAGCCACCTTGAGCCTCTCCTTGCCCCCCTATCCTCACGGAGTAGCCGCGGCCTTCGTCTCCTTTCTCCGCGGCCCGTGAGCCGCCACGAGCCGCCTTGCCGTGGCCAGCCCTCCCCCCGTGCTCTGGTCAACCAACCCCACCCTTTGCTTCGTCTAGTCACCGTGGAGCTTCCGAGCTCACTTTGGTTTTGCTCCTATTGCCACCGCTCATTTGGGGCGCGAGCCGCCGTCGCGTTCGCGCCCACCTGCCCCGTTCGCCGTGATCATGCCTCACCGTTTTCCCTCTGCACTCAATCGGTCGTCCTCGATGCTCAGAGGTTCGCCGGTCGTGGGGGGGGCCACGTTGGTGGTTTTCCCCGACGCCGGTGTCCTCGCCGGAGGGCTGGGCACGAAGACGACCGAGCCGCCATGTCCGCCATCCTCCTCGCTCCGGCCATCAATTGGTGCCGTATCGGTGCTTGTTGTGTTCACCTCGGCGAGAGGAAGCCGGCGGTGTCTTCCGTTTTGGCTCTAGCCTCACCGCCCGGCGAGATGGCCCCGGGCGGCCGCCGCCGTGCCCTTCCGTTTAAACGAAAAGGAGGGGAGGGAGAAGGGCTGACAGTCCCGGCCCGCTTGTCGGTCGAGAAAGAAGAGGGGAGGAGAAGAGGCCGCAGCCTTTTGCGCCGGGCGCCCGAAGCTGGGCCGGAGTGGGCCGCGGCCCATTGCGAAGGGAGGGAGGAGAGGAGAAACCGGACCAGGCCGCTGCCAGGCCACTTGGGCCGTGATGTAGCCCAAAGAGAAAAGAAAAAGGTTTTCTTTTTTTTTTCTAAAATGATTTCATTTCCTGATTTTCATATTTTTCATAATTAAATACTTTGGGCAGTTAAAAATATAACAAAAATATGTGTGTGCTCCCTGTGCTATGCTCTACACCATAAAAATGCTAACTTTGCTTTTCTAATAAATTTTGTTTGTGCAATAAATTGATCTTTTAATTAATAATTGCCTCTTTCATGATTTTTAATAAATAAAATATAAGTCCAAAAATAATGAAATTTGTTTTGTGTACTACTTAGATGATAATGAGCTTAATTATGAAGTTTGATCATGATTTGACTAATTTTTGTATTATGCTTAATTAATGCCTTAATTAATTAATGTTTAATTAATTAATCATGTGGTTAATTAGGGTTTAATTAATCTCCAATTAGCAAGTTAATTAGTGGCTTTCAACGACTGTAAAAATGGTCAATAAATTAGTAATCACTCTAATCACCATTAGGGTTGCTTGATTTTGGGATTGAGTGATGACCCTAGGTCATTAACCCTAATGACCTTCGGCATTTTATGTTGATTGCGTACCGTTAGTCTGTCGTCGTCGACGCTAGTTGTACCTTCTTGTTGCAACTATACCGTGAAGGAAAGTTGTACTCAAGGTAATAAAGAGTTAAGTTGTTTCATCCATATTGCATCATCTCGCATCATGTCATGTCATTAAGCATGCATCATTCCTTTACGTATAGTACACGTGAGAGCGATGGTTTGCGATGGCCAAGTTCGAAGAAGGTCTCCGTGGATCAAGCTCCGGAGAAGGTTCGTGTTGCTCGAGTTCGGAGAAGTTGTTTCCAGAAAAGGGTGCCCAGAGGTGTTGATGCCATCTGACTTGTGTAATCCCACGAGGATCCCGACCTTCTTCTCTCGCAACGCAGCAAGCCCCTGATACATTAAACCCTTTCTTGAATTTTGAAAGTTCTTTATAATTTTATGTTGATAATATGATGCATTAGGTGTAGGAGTTGAGTGATATCCTATCTTGATGCATTTACCGTACCTTGATATACTATCCCCGAAACCTCGCTTTGATTTGAAAATATTTAGTATATGCTTAGTCTTCTTCGATAGCATAGGCTTTGCTAAATAAAAGGTTTTCAAAAGTTGATCACAATATCCCCGTTGAGGGCAATTACGAAAAACCTGATGTTGCTTATTGTTTATCCTTTACTTCGATCGGGTCAAGGGTACTCAATAAGAACATGATGACGAGTAAATCGAGACGCCGGTGGAGTGACTTGCACCAGGATGGGCTAGTGCCCTGGTGTAGTGTCGTCCACTTGTGTCGATTAAGGACCGTCCCGTTGTTTGGCCCTGGGATCATGAGGTTATTGGATAGTACTAGTCGCATGCTAATGGCGGTAAGCTCCACTTGGACTATTCGTTACTAGAACGGACGATGGCGTGTACCCATCCTACGATGCGCACCGCCCGAAGTGACCGAGCGGCCGTAGGGAGGTGGTGTCTTGTACACCCTGTTCGCACGGAGACATCTAAGCGTTGAGTTGATGTATGTAAGATGTTGAGTCCTGCATACATCGTGTGGCTAGGAAGCCCCAGCTGGGTATATAAAGCGATTCGAATCGTCGTGTGCTCCACGATATGGGAGCCGTGATCCGAGTCCCGGCATCGTAGTAATGAGGAAAGTTGCTGAGGATGAAAAGTTTTGGAAATCAAGATCTTGCTTGACAAGTGTTTGCTCTAGACTAGGATAACTTAGATGGATAGCTTAATGCTTAATGAAAATATCAGATAAGAATGAATAGTAAGGATTAACATTAGTCGCTTTTCCGCAAATGTGTCCTTGATTCTTGCTAAAGCCTTACCTTGATTCCTATCAACCAAATCCCCTCGAGTCTTCTCCCTCTTTTTTTCGTCGGGTAAGTCTTGCGGGAGTACTTTTGTACTCGGGGTTTGTTTGACCCCCATTGCGGGTGCTGATTAGTGAAGCTAACCGGGTCATACCGATGGGCTTGGCATGGTCGAATACCTCCCGTCTACAAAGTTCTTTTCTCGCTTCCGCAAACCCAGTTAAGTTTTGTTTAATCAAACTCTGATCAAGTGTTGTAATCTTCTTTTGTAAAACCTTCCGCTACTCTGTTATATTTTGTATAAATAGTTGTAATACTGCAGGTTCTTTGTGAGAATTGATCCTGGAGGATCGTGGTGTCATCGGGGTTTCACCCGACAGAACATTCTGAGTTATGTGGTACATAAGTATGGCTGACAGAGGTCTTAGGGACAATGTCAGGTGCTTGTGGGCCATATAATTTAGAAGGTTCTGCCACAGAATGACCCCTTGATCTAGCATTTGCTTGAGCTGCTTCTCTATCTCATCCTTCTGAATAGGAGAGTATTTATAAGGTCTCACTCTGACTGGTTGAGCTCCAGGTACCATGGGAATGGAGTGGTCAGCAGCCCTCTTTGGTGGTAAAGATTGTGGCTCTTGGAACAAATGCTCAAACTTATGCAGCAGCTCTTGTACTTGAACCAACAGCTGTGAATCATCTTCATGAGAGATTTCCAACAAATCACTTGCACCCTGATATGACTGATTGTGCCACAACTGAATAGCATGCAACACAGAGCCATGCCTCAATAGACCTTGCATCTTAGCATTGGATATTTCATGACAAGAAGAATAGTCACCTACTACTCCTTGGAGTTGCAACCTTTTGCTGAGGTGAGTAATTCTTATTTTCTTTGTTCTATAATCCACCCATACTGGACTGACTGTTTCCAACCAATCCTCTCCCAGTATCATATCATAGCACTGCAGGGCAAGCACTCTGGCTTTAGTGATGAAGGTATGCCCCTGAATGTGCCAAGTAAGGTCTGGAACCTCTGTATTGCAACACATGGTACTACCATCAGCTGTCCTGAACTCAGAAGGATCACATGGCCTGGTGTGGAGGTTGAGAGACTGCACCAACCTATTGCTGATGAAGGTACCAATACTGCCTGAATCAACCAAAATTAGGACCTGTTGTTTCCCCATCTGAGCCAACAATCTTAAAGTGTGTTTTCTGGCTTGGGAAGGCTGCTTGATAGCCCGCACAGCTAGGATTGTCTGATCATCTTCTGTTGCTTCTTCAGACACTTCATAGTCCATGCTGTCCAATTCCAGTACATCCCACAATTCCTCCATGACATGCAAGGGAATATTGGTAGGACACTTGTGATTATGATTCCATTTCTCACCACAACGAAAGCACAGTCCCAACTTCCTTCGGTGTGCCTTCAGTGAATCCACTTTATCCTCCCCTTCTGGCTTGTCAGGCTTGGTTTTGGGCTTGTCTGCTGCTTGAGACTTATTTCGATCCATAGCCTGAAACTGTTTGAACTGGGATTTGCCAGAATGACTGCGCTGCTTAGACAATTCTAGCTCTTCCTCTTGTAATAGTGCCAATGCACTAGCTGTATCCACTGAATTGGGCCTGTGCAAAGCAATAACTGAACAGATTTCTTCTTTCAGACCCCCACAAAATGAGTCACAAAGAAGATCTCATCATAGTTGCTGTAAAGGAGAATCCCATGAGCAAGTTCCTCAAATTTCTTCTGATATTCAGCCACTGACCCTGTCTGTCTAAGTGCATCAAATTGACGCAACTGCGATTGGTATTGGTCTTTGTCAAACTTGTCGAGAACAGCTGAACACAATTGCTCCCAGTCTCTAATTCTGCCTCTCCGCTCTTGAGTTTGCAACCATAAAGCCGCGGGTCCCGTGAAGTTCAATGCAGCAAATCTGGTCTTCATCTTGTCATGCACCGAATAGACCTCGAAATAAATTTCACAGCGATCCCACCAGAGGCGAGGATTGTCTCCGTCAAATTTGGGAAACTCAAGCTTAGGGTAAGGAGTAGAACGGGAAGATGACTCGTGAAATGGGGAATCGACTGAAACATGCGGAGAGTAGTTTTGGTTCATACCCTCATGATTCTTGGGCGGCGGTCCAAGGACCCCGCCCTGCTCGCCGTGGCCCTTGGCCCTCTCCGACGTCGATGCAGATGGGCGCAACGACGCTTGCGGAGCTCGGTTGAGGTCGAAAGGGATGACCCCACCATGAGGAGGATTCGGCGCTTCCGCGCCCTGATGATGCGGCTGGGCACCTTGCAGCAGACCCTGCGAAGGAAGAGGTGGAGCGGGAAGCAGGGGTCGCGCCTCCAGGTCTGGACCCGCGTCGACGTCTCCATCGATTGCTGCATCATCGTGCCCATGGATGTTTCCGCTATGGTTCGCCATGACTCCAGCTCGTGCAGCTTGTCCAGAGACGTCTCCATCGCCGCTTGGAACCCGGCGAACTGCTTCGCCATGTCCTGCACATCCGCCAACTTCGCCGCCATATTCTCCATCGCCGCTTTGATTTCCTCCAAGGATGTCGCCATTTCCTGCTAGTATTTGGGTGGTTTACGCTTCGGCGCCAGTACGATTACTGGAAGGGAAGCAAAATTTTCCCCAAATTTGGTGGCTCTGGATACCAATTGTAACGAACTGGGATAACTGAGATAGGAATTTGGGGAAGATAGCAAGCAATTGGGTTAGGAATCGGAAGAACGCGGCTGAATCCGCGAGGTTCAGAAGCTTTATTGATAAGAGAAGTTCGTTACAGCAAATTCAATGAATGGTTCTCTGACTCCCCGAACGGCTTATAAACCGCCGCGGCGCATTCCGGCGCTCTCTAGCCTCACGGCCCATTATACTACGGCCTAATACAGGATCGGGGCTAGGCCCATTACACTTTGTGTGGCGTGCAATAGCACAGCGGGCTACCCACTGGAAGACAAGGCAAGAATCCGTCTTGCTGCCACACATGGATGTGGATTTCCTTATAAATTCATTGGAGCCGTACGTCGTTCTGGGCACAATTTAGCCCCCTTTTTTTGTGGAGAATTCAAATGGGCGATACCTGTGGCACGAACTCCGTGTTCGTGTCTTCATTCGCATCACAATATTATCTTAGCTTATGGTAGGGTGTATTTTTTTTAACACAATAGGGTGTATTTTTCGAATGAGCAGCATCCGTTTAACGAGGAAAACCAGACAAGTATGTACATGTACCAGAGGAGCCACATATATCAGTTTCAGAAGAGGCACTATGTCCTGTACTGTGCCTTTCGTTTCATTCATCTCTGCATCGTTCCTGAGGTAGCGGCTAGATGCCCCCAGAAGCCCAAACAAACAGTCACAATCTTAGTGACCCAACCATGAGACAACATAGCCGCTATGCAGACAACACGCCAGATTGTACCAACAGATAGCTGACCTACATCCTGGCCCATTCTTCACCGGGCAATATGTTAACCGGGAGGTCTAAAGAGGACAAAAGAAGAAAAACCTATGTACAGGAGATGCAAAGGAAAGAGGGAAGGGGGTGCGGAGAGGGGGAAGGGATGCTATCTACTGACACGATCAAATGGAGCAAACACGCTCCCATCGTCAGCAAAAGAAGCATCGAGCTCAAGCTGTGTGTATGCGCCAAGGGCTCGCGGCAAAAGGCCAAAAAGAAAGGGAAAAAAAGAAGTCAGCGTTCCTCATTCCTCAAATCCCTTCGGCCATCCCGAGATGTGTCCCTGCTGGAGGATTTGATTGCATCAGCAATCATGAGGGCTACCGTGGCCTTGTGGAGGGCAAGGTCAGCCTTCTGCATCAGGCAGTGGGCCTTTTCCCTCTTCAGCTTTGCCATGGCAGCAGCGTGCTGCGCTGCGCTTGCAGCATCCCGCAGCTTGAGCTCCTCAATATCAACATTGGACGAGCCTGGGAAGAGGTGCTTTGAGTTCTGCCAGTCATGAATGACAGCGTTCCAATGGTCATGTGCGCTCCGTTTTACTCTCTGAGCGCGGAAGGAAGGCGATGGCTGGTGATCATCAGAGAAAGCAAGGCTTGCACTCCTTTTGACACTATTGGTCCTGAAAAATCTTGGTGTAGAACTTCTTTCTGAGGACTCAAAAGCCCGAGGAGAATCTGTTCTTGTAGAGAACCTGGGAGAATACCCTGTTGGGGAATAAAGAGAGCCAGTGTCATACGATTCACATATCCTCCCATCGACAGTGCATTCATTGTATCTCCTGCCTGATACTGGACAAGAGGAAGACACATTAGCAAACAGGAAAAGGCAAAACAATCATTAGAGCATCTTCAAGGGCTCCTTAAAACAACACCCTAAGGCCAATCTTAGTGGAGGTTTCATGTCCCAGTTCCCAAGACTGCTATGTGTTGGACAAGTTTCATCCCCATGAAACTCATCTTCTCTCTCTCCATCTATACTATGTCATGTTAACTGATTTAATGCCATAAAACTCACATGGAGGTTGGCCTGATTTTTTTCGTAAAAAGAAAAAAAAAAGCCCTCCAACAGTTCTGCACCTGAATCTGAATTCCATAGATATAAGCACTTGGTAAATCTCCCCCATTAACTCATAAATATACCATCTCCCTCTACGGTTTTCCGTCCTATCCGGTTTCAAGTTTTAGGAAGCTAACTATTGGACAGGCAAAAATAGAGCTCCCTTTTAATTTCATTTACTTGGCATAATCATTTGTTGACCAAGTAATTTATAAGGACCTTTCACAGATGCTCTTAGCCTACTCGAGTTTGCAAATACTTACGTTTTGGAAACAGCAGTTTTTCAAAACATAGCGATGACCAATATTTTCTATGAACAAAAATGAACATTCTAACAAAGCTATGCTTTTCATAAAAAGTATTTTTCAAGACAAATCTATGCATATGACCTTCGAGTTTCTGATGCAATACTTTAAAGTTATTTGCAATCAAAGTTTTAAAGGTTGAACTCAAAACTTGTCCTATCAAGCATTTGCAAACCAAAGGGAGTAGCCATTAAGGGAAAGTACCTTGCCGGTAAAAACCATCATGCTCTCTTGAAAAGCTATGGTAGCCTGTGGACATAAGCTTCTTATGAGAACGCTGCTTTGGTCCCTTGTATGGTACATGGAGTCCACGAGGCCTCAAACAGAAGGCAAACAATGCAGGCTTGGGAGGCAATTTCTTTTCTTGGTACCCATTTGATGAACCCTGCATTCTGTATACTTTTGATTCCCATTCATGCACCTGCTGCTCGTAGATCTTCCACATAGCTGACTGAAAAATAAAAATGATGTAAGAGTTAGAACAAGATCGTGCCTGTTCTCAGCAATTATTTGGTGGAACCGTAGCAGTTTATTTGGTAAGATATGTCATAATAATCAACGCCCAGGAAAAACAAGTATTTCACAGGAAGCATCTATGTTACCCTGTATTCTAAAAATAATTTATAAGAATAGAAGAACAATCAACTATGACCAAACAATTGCTTCATTGCTACTATTAAAAAAGAAGGCTTTCATATAAGCAACAAATAGGTTCCCCGAGGATCTAGTTCAATAAGTCTTAGTCAGAATGAAACCCTGGGATACAGTGGATTTGAAGCAAATGTAGTGTGTCATGGTGTTTTACTTCACTACATTGGCACTGGCAGTATCAAAAAGCTGAGAACGAAAGCTGAAAGTAACAACCTGTTTGGAAAAATAATGTCAAGCATGCTCCAGTACTATATGTGCAGCTAAATAAATAAATATGTACATAAAACAATGTAAGTGAACTGCAGTTATTATATCTATATGCTATATCTAGTTAAGCATGGACCATGAAGGATCCAAGACGGCCTACTAAACATTACATGAAACATAGTAACAGAGCTAGATAACAACTATCCTTTTTCCAATGCTCACCTGCTTTCTTTATTTTATCAACCAAATGATAACTAAACAACAAAAAGCTAAACAAGAAGCCAAAAATAAATAAATAAAAGGGAAATATATGCTCACCTGAAAATGTCGAATAAGCGGCATTCCCTTTTTCTGTCTCTTATCTTGCCAATATGCATGTATCACTTCAATAATGTCCAGATGTACATCATCGATGTCCAGTTCCTTCATCTGATCAATGCTGAGTTCATTACAGTTATGGCTATATGCAAACTTCTCTAGTTTGTCCATAACCCTCTCAAACAAATCTTCTGCCAACTCAAGTGTGGCAGTGTTGTCTCTTACTAAGAATTTCCGCCAGCTTGATATCCACTCTTCATCATCACTGTCCATGTCATATAACACATGGGATTGATCGAGAGCAATTTCAACATCTGTTCCAATGTGGATAAGATAATCTTCAGATCGCACAAAGGATACCACATCATTATCATCATGGATTTCAACCAAACGGACACCAGGGATTGGAATGTTTCTCACAGAAGCAGCTCTGATGTTATGGCTATAACACTCATCATGCATTTGCTTGAAAATCAACCACTGGCTTCTGTCTGGAAATTCTAGGCACCATTCAGCCCCACCTTTCCACATCATGGCATGTGTATAGCGGTTTGTGGCCCCAGGCTGCAAAACTTGACAGACCTTGTGAGCATACTTGGTCCCTTCAGCAAGTTTTACGCATATCCTACGTTCACTCTGGCCATCAGAATCCATTGTGATCTGGGTATCATACTCCCTCCAACCTCTATCACCCACTGTAACAAGAACATTTGCAACACAAGTCAATGACTCCGGACTGCTATGCCCACTTCTAGAACTATCAGGGAGTTTCTTTGCATCATTTGTCTTAGCACTAACATGAGATTGTATCTTGCGGAAATGAACTTTGCTTTTTATGCCAACTTCCTCACTTCTAGGAGAAACCGAGTATGAAACTTGACTTCGTGGCTTCTTAGAACCACCAGCAAAGCCAGTCAACGCATGGTCTTCTTGCTGTAATTTTGAACCATCTCCAAAAGCACGTGATATAGATGTAAACCGGTTCCGATGGGAAGTAGTTCTGGGGGCAGTTGGTGTAACACGAC
The DNA here is from genome assembly GCA_015844335.1 of Chrysopogon serrulatus. Taxonomy (NCBI): domain Eukaryota; kingdom Viridiplantae; phylum Streptophyta; class Magnoliopsida; order Poales; family Poaceae; genus Chrysopogon; species Chrysopogon serrulatus. The sequence continues at coordinate 63,103 of JADLZL010007553.1, read as the reverse complement.
CAATTGGATGTTCATTCAATTCCTGAACTAAGTTAGATATAGGTTGCTTTTCTTTTTTCATCTTTGTCAAGAAGTTTATCATTTGGTGCATCAATTGCTTTGTCTTGAGGAATATTGATGGAAAGACGACTCTCTCCAGACTTTTTGCGAAGAGCAAATAACATTAAGGTTGGAGGAACATGGCTTGTCAGCACCAATACAAGGCCCATTTTGATCTCCAAAATTTCGGTGCATAATATTTGCATCACCAATGCGGTCATTACATTCTGGGCTTACATTCCTTTCAGCAATCTTGGATTCCCTACTAGCAGAGCTAGATGGATTTGTGCAACTAGCAGAAGCCAAATCCAATGGACTATCTGGTGATGAACCAAGATTAAGTGAACAAACTTGAGGTGGAGCATGACAAACTGTATCAGATGCATGTTCTGTTACCAACTGCTGCTGATCCTCATCCAAAGTACATGACATGGACTGCTGAGAACCATTAGTCGAAGTGCTTTCTGTTACCAATTTGTTATGGTGCCAAAGCAGCAGTGAAGGTGCAGTTGTCATGTTCAGAAAACTTCGAGTAAATTTACACTGCTCTTCCAAACAACAAATGACAGGTTCGATATCTGAATAATTAGACTCTGGTAGAAAGACAGACTCCTGATCATCAATACCCTGTTTAACAGAAAATATTTAAATGATGATCAGCTGATTTTCTACAAAAATAGAGTTCTAGCACAATGTTTTTTTTAGAGTAATGCGTTAGATGATATTAACAACTATGTAGAAGGATGAAAGAATAATGTATTGCACACAAAGGTGCAGATCAATAAACAAATAGCAGTTAAAATGTGTGTATTTCCACTAAGCCACATTCAAATATGAATCAAATGAGGCATAGGCACAACGTAAGTGCCGTGCATCGCAGTTTTATAGGGAAAAGGGTTATTGAGGCACAAATAACTTGACAAGAAATAACAAGATGCAGGGTCATGATTACAACAGAAGGATAATAAGAGACCACATACAACATCAATGACAGTACTAGATCATTGATAGGAAGTGGGACACCCTGCTAGATAAGTTAAAATTCTTCACCTTGATATGGCTTTCAGAAACAAAGGACAAGTACTGTTTCAACCATAAACAGAGTAAAACTCACATTAAGAGTATTAATAATGCAAATATACGGGCAATAATATTCAAGGTTAAAAATGGGCACTAGGCGGTCAATTTTTGCCTAGAGGTTAAGTGCGCCTAGGTATTTTCTAGGCGTTTACATCAGTTTGTTCTGCACATACGTAATTGACTAACTATGAATTAACCAACATGTGTATGTGTAGCTCTCATTCCCACAGTACCAGAGAGGAGGTTATGAGAAAAGAAAATATCAAATAAAAGTATATCTAATACTATCTTGTATCTTGTGAGAAAATAGAAATTTTAGGGGCAAACGCAAAATTGCTCCCTCCCTCCTATGGAGGACGCCTGCAGTTTAATGCAATCTCCGTGCGCATCCACAAAGATTTACATTGTCTCACACGCTCCCCAAAGCATCAGGACCCTGATCCCTTTCCCTTCTGCTCCCTTCTCTCCTGCAAACGGTGTGCATCGACAATCCTGGGCCAGAAAGGGAGGAGGGTGCCCCAATGGATACAGCAATGCGACTCCCTCAGGCAGCATGGCTCTGGATCTGGTGACACAACACTTATACCTCCACCAAACCCTCCGCCCAGGGCTTAAGCGCCCCTAGGAGCGCCTAATGACGCCTTATGAATACAATATTGATTCAATGAATTGTAACATAACTGGTCTAACAAATCTATGTTTTTGCACAGTTTAAACAATGACTGTCTGTCTAGCTATTCTAGAAAAAGAGGATAGCAGACAAGGATATAGCATAGTATGACACAGAGCTGGAGTACGATGACCATCCATCACTAAGGTTCCTCAAATAACCCAAAACTGGTTACAGATAATCTCACATAAAGTCTAGGAGTACTTACAAAATAAAGCCATCATAAAGGGGTGCTACTGCATATTGAGTAATGTCAATGCCCCTATTTGTTAATAAGCCGGTTCTCATAATGTGAAAAGCATGCAAGATTGTTGCAATAATTTAGGGAATGCAATTATAATAGTTATGTGGAAAGATTGCTTTAACTGCATATGCAAGGCAGGAAGATACCTTAGAGAAGAGATCCATTGAAGAAAGGGCTGTTCGACCGGTACATTTTGTGGAATCCTTAGATAACTCCCTCTTTGAACAGTGATAATTAAGCTTTCTTTGAAGGTGTTCCCATTTCGATCTCTCTATACCAACAAAGCTGAAGAACATTAACACTACTTGGCTTCTACCATGCCCACCAGATATCTGAAATCTGATCGAAGTACAAGGTATTCTTGATTCCTTGGCAGTTCTCTGCCTAGAACACTGCTTGCAGCTTCCAGCAAATAAACAGAAAAGTGATACTGCCGATCTCAAGCATGTGTCAAGAATGAAATGTTTCGAACCTAGAGCATTATCAACAAGAAGTATGTCCAGACGTACAACAGGCCATAAGGCAACCAATGTACCACACCGAAGGAGAAAGAGGGCATTGGAAATCGAAATGCAACAGGCTTCAAAAAGCAACTTATAAACAGGTTTCAGTGGGAGGCTCAATGAAGGTATGACATATGTGACTGAAGCACCAGTTGCAGGACTAGATTCCATGCTAGGACATGCAGCAAGAACCATAGCAGAACTTGTTCTTAGATAATTAGAACGCTGTTCGGAAATGCTAAGAAAACCATTCTTTTTTCTGCTAAATCGCTTCCTAGAATAAACAAAGCGAAACCTCTTGTCCTCAGGTGTGGTCCTATCCTTGAGAACCTCTGCACCCCCATTTGCATGTGAACTACATGGTATAGACTCATTAAGACTCTTGGCATCAGAACCACGGCACTGCTTTTGGTCAAATGAAATTGGAACAATATTGGAATGACTCTGATCTTGCTTGCTGATACCACAAAGTGTAGCAGATTTTGCTTGGTTTGATCGAGCCAACCATGAGCTGATAGGTCCTGACTCAGAACTCTCTGTATTGCTTCCATCCATGTCTTCTCTGTCATCATGTTCATGCTTCGGCTCAAACACTGACCTTGAGTTGGTCAATTTAGATCTATTGCGAGCTTCTGCGGGTAAGAACAGGAGTTTAATCCTCTCATTTTGAAGATTGATCCATTCTTCATCCTTATCATCATACCTGACATGATGTAACCTTGTGACCGGATTATATTCCTTGACCAAGCCAAAGTACCAAGTCTCATCAAGAGGCCAAAAAACCCTGATCCTCTCTTTTACGATGCAAAATGGATCCACATCGCTAGGGCTGACTTCATAAAAATGCCGACGTGGACGACGCTTCCTGAACGGAACTTTACCATCACGCTTCCGAAGCAACCTAGCAGGACTAGGCACATCCTTGATTTTTTTGTATGAATTCTTAAAATGATTTGAATGATGAGGGAAAGAACTCTTTGATGACCTCTCAGGTGATTTCATTCCCTTCCTTGGTGATCCAGCACATCTGTTATCTGATAAAGAACAGAGCATCCTGGCAGCATTTTCTTCCAAACTAACACCATCATCATCTTTGACATGGTCAGAGACACCCTTGTCAACATGAACAGCTTTTGGGGGTTCACCTGAAAGATGTGACTGCTTTTCAACTGAGAATTCAGTTTCAGAACAGAACTTGGTGCCAGTACCCTGATCACAAGTACCATTCTCAGTTCTCAAACAGCTGACAGGTTCATCACCACCAATTCTATTCTCCTGGAAGGCAATTGATTCCCCCTTCTTTTTCCGCCTCGGGGGTTGGGAAGACCTAGGAACTCCATTAGCTTGTGGAATATTATGACCACCAGTCCAACTCTCCACACTTACATTCTGACCCAGCTTCCTTAACCTTAAGACACCACGAGGCTGCCTGATCACTGTAACTCCAGCTGAAGTAACTGAATGTTCAGAGTGTTCATTCTTATTTCTCGACAATGAGAGTTCGCGATGGTCATCCAGACTATCTATGCTCCATGTGGAGCTGGAACTTGGCGTCCCTGGTTCATTGAGTTCCATTTGATTAGAACCCAAGTTGTCACGCTTCCTCTTATTCCCCGCAGATGGACTGCTTGAAGGAGCCTCCTTTCCACCCGCATTGTGCAAGGCAGGGCCATGTCTTGCTCCGACAGACTCCCTCTCAGACAAAGTCTCCTCACCATCTAAACCCACCACGGATTCAGTAGCATCGGTTGCAGTGGGTTTAGCACAACCACTGGATTCCATTCACGAGCCCACAAATCAAGAGAACAGATTTCCTCAGAATTTCACCTCCCATCATATGTAGAGTCCCGCCTCTGAGCGTGGAGCATGGGGATTCAGTTGAATCCACGATAATTAACAGAAACGGTTTGGATCATCATCTCATCAGCAATCCTACACCATCAGTTCATCCACAATCACCTCAACAGTCCATTTGGTATCCAAACATTAAAAGAAATCGCAGATCTGTGAGCGCAAAAAAAAAAAAAATGTTGTACCTTCGGAGCCCTGGAGGCGTCAAGCGTCGGTGGGAGACCAGAGTGTGAGACAAGCCTCCTGGTGCCGGGTGGCGTCAGCCGGCCGGAAGGTGGAGATCCGGCGGAGGGAGGGAGCCGGCCGGGAGGTGGAGATCCGGCGGGAGTTGGAGATCCGGCTGACCGACGGAGGGAGGGAGCCGACGGAGGCGGGGGGCGAGCTCACCAGCGCAAGGGGCGGCGGCCGCACGAGAGGAGGGACGGCGCCCGCACGAGAGGAGCCGCGATCGCGTTGAGCCAGCAGTCGCGATCCGTTCGTCGGGATTTTTGGCTTCTGCCGGTCGCCGACGCCCAAAACCTCCAGCCAAGGATCGGGGTCAAATTGAGCAGAGAAATCGAATCCGAAGACGGGGGAGCGCCGATCTGTGCCAAAAGCCCCTTGCCTGGGCGATCCAATGTGGCGAATTAAGATTTCGTCGGTGCCACGGGAACCTAGGGTTTGCTCTTCTCGAGCTTTTTTTCCCTCTTTTCTTCGTGGTTAGTTTTTCGTTTTTGTCGATTGAGAGCGGGGAATGGTGGGGTACAGCTAACTGCCGAGGAGAGTGAGGAAGTGGAGGGTGCGGGGAGGTGCGGGAAACCGAGCCGTCCGATCTCGATTGGACGGAAATGATGAGAGGTCACCGCTTCCAGGGTTTGGGCGGGCTTGGAGGCGCGTCAGTAGTGAGCGAAGCATATAACTTTGCAAAAGATTTCCGGGTTGATTCTTTCTTGAATTTCTTTTTTTTTATTTTTAATACCAGCAAATATTATTGATATAACAAATACTCCTCTGTTCTAAAGTATAGTTCGTTTAATTTTTTTACCTCACGTTTGACTGCTTATTTTATTCAATTTTTTTCCCAAACTTAGTCAAATTTAAGTTATTTTTAAACTTTTATGAGTAAAGTAAGTCACAATAAAAGATGTGATATTTTATATAATTTTTTGAATAAAACGAGTGGTTAAAATCGGAGTTCATAAAGTTAAACGAGCTATAATTTAAAAATGAAATTAGTATGCTTGATTGCCTCAATGTTTTAATCTCCCTCTAAAAAGTCTTTAGCAGATGACCCTTCGAACAACTAATAACGGAACTAGATAAGATTATAACAGCTAAATTTTACATATACATGAATTACTTAACCTGCCTCAAACAATTGTAGTGGTATCATATCTAGAGATTTAGAACTTTGATTAATTCATAGCTCAGAGGTTCAGGGATTGTTACTTGTTCTAATACATATAGGAATCAACATTCATATCCTCGCTTGATGCATATTGAAACCCGGCTTTTGTTATCATTAGATATGAGCTATTCTGATATATATGAGCACAAATGTGACTCAAGATTAGATACAGGACACAAAGGGATGTAAAGAAATTGTGGTAAGTAAAAAGAAGGCATTAATAGATATACTCCCTCTCTATCATGAAATCAATTGCAGCGGTCTACCGCTTGACTGTTTGAGCCTTATGAATGATCATACTAGAATGGTAGAACCTCCTAGTCTTATTCGTGCATGGATGTGGGATCTGGATGTATTTTTTATGCCTTTATTCGGATATAGCTATAGCATATATTTATGCATGCATGCATGCCCATGCTACCCATACACACTACACTCAAAGAGCACGTGCACACAACTAGACACAAGTATACAAAGGACACAATATTATAGCAGCCTAGGATAGTTGCTTTTTTTAGATGTGTCTCATTTGGATAGTTGTAGCATCGGTTCATACACACACGCATGACCATGCCACACACACTACACTCACACCACACCACACATGCATAACTAGTCAACCACACGAAAAAAGTAGAATAACGTCATAGGTAGCTTTTTTTTTGAAAAGGGGTTGGATTTATGCAAATGTAATATTACATCCAACCAATATAAGGGGAGCCTTTGTATAAATAGAAATTACATCATAATCCTTTTGAAGTCCTTATCGTCTTCATCGCCTTGGTTGGGGCGCTTGTCGATCAAAAGATGGAAGCTTGAAAGTGGTCCCCATATGTACGAAGATGCATCACAATTTACAAATAGCAATAGCAACACATTAAACAAATCACATTAAACAAATCAACATGCTCGTGAAATGTTGAACGCTCCAACAAATAGCCGCTAGCCAAATCTTCATCACAAAGAAAGGGATCGATGCCTTTGGCCTCCATGACAGATCCTAATCGATGACGCCGAAGAACCCAAGATGGGGATAAAAACTCCAACTCAAACTGTAAGTCTAGGTAGAAAAACATACCTCACGAGCTATTCATTGGAAACCACATCACTATCCTCGCAGTTGTCGGTCTAGAGGAAGATAAACTCATAAGTGAAAATACATTTACCAGAATATCACAGAGAGTCAAAGATTTTAAACATACTTCCTACGTCCCTAAAAGAAAGTCATTTTCGTTTCCCAAGAATATTGCACGTATTTTCTACGAATCGAATTAAACTTACGGCACTAACACCTCCTACAGGCCTCTGGAGAGGTCGCTGGAAACGTCGATTGCCTAGGCGCCTCCTTTTCTTATAGACGGGAAACGAGAGGGTTAGCTAGCAGTCCAGAATGAAAATTTATTAAGGTATAGCGGCGTACCTTGCCATATTAAGAGAAACAATGATTTATCCTACCTCAGCTAGTGCACATGGTGGCCTACTACGATGAAATAAAACATTAGCCCATCAATCAACAACACTAGCGTTGCCGTTAGGATTTTAACTAAACGAAGCACCTCGATCACCACTTTGTACGTACGACTGCATGCGATGATAACTTGACAAGGTATCGGAGGAAAGATTTCACCACATTGTAAACTCAGGCCAAAATCAGACAACAGTAGCTTCAGTGGCACTAGCCAGGACAGCTACTTTTGGACAGGTTTCAGGAACCAATAGGGACTCTTACAAGTTAACCACATCGCAAACATATAATTTGAAGAGTACAAGATGGGCGCATATCAAGGCACAAATATACTATAACAGCATTCAGGATTCAGGTTTTTGTGTCATAACCAGTAACCGGAATAACAATATTTCTCCCATAGATTCAAAGCGGACAAATACAATAGAATAAGCGACAGGCCTCCTTGCTTGAGCTTTCAAAACTGTGGTCACCTGAAAGATGTGGACCTAAGCCTTTTTCTTGGATGACTTCTTGTGGATTTTCTTCTGGGGCTTAAGCTTATCAGATTTTGATGACATATCTTTCTCTTTCCTTCTCTGCTTTTCCTTTTTCACCTTGTACATTGTAATTGCCTGCTTAGAAAATTGTTCACAGATGCTGTTAGCTCACCGCGGAAAAAACATGGAGCAGTACCAGTAATGGTAGGCGCAAAACACAACTTCATGTAAGCAGTTGGATCCTGAAACTTGCCTTGCTGACATCAAGCGGTTCATCAGAGTTTCTGGCAAGTAGAGAGTTCAGGATTTTATCATTCTGCTGTTTCTCCAGGCTGCCCATTCCCTTCCCTTCAGCAACTGGGAGGAACTGCAGAAACAGCATCATTGAGCAAGAGAACAAAATCAGCCTACAAAGGTAGACTCAGAAATCAAAGTCATTCAGATATTAAAAACCTTTCTATGTTTGCCAGGGTGCTTTGGAGGCTTCTCGCCAGGTAACTTCTCATCAAACTTCCCACCGCTTGCTGTTGCTGATGAAGCCATGCCAACAACACACTCAAGATCCTCTTTTCTAGATTTTTTTGGAAGGTCAGCTTTAGTTCCTGTGATGGGCAAGGCCTTTGCAGCAAGCTGTATATGACTGCATACAAAAGATATTGGATAGTAGTAATTCTAGAAGGTTCCTTCCTAATACAAAAAGACATTCATAATAAGAAGAGGGGAAGCATCAGTTACTAGTGAAGGATAACAACCTTGGCAAAGCACCAATCTTGGCAGCTTTCTTTAAGTTCTCTAATCTGTTTTTTTTTTTTGCTTTTCAACCCTCTTCTTCTTCTCATCCCTTCTTTGCGCAAAGGGATCAACACCAGGCTCTGCAATAAATGAATCGTTGATTAAAAGGGTATCAGGTTGGCAAACCAGGTTTAGGACACATGAGAATCATTGATAAGCGTTAACAAAAAAATATGTGTCAGATCCAGGAGTTAAACTATAGAAGTACTACTTGGCTAAAATAAATGAGGTAAAGCATTGCACATTAAGAAATGGTGAACAGAGTCAACAAGCACAAGGTGATGTATATGACAATTACAACATGCTATGGGTGGGGGGAGGAGAGGAAACAGCCTTGTTGCTCAACAGGTTTGTTGGCAAACGCCCAAGAAGACAAGCTACTAACCGTCAGTCAATTTGGCTTCAACGATCGGAATGTCTCTGTCATCATTAACACGGTCATAGCCATAAGTCCGCTTCCAGGATTGAGTTTGCTCGTCCCACTCGCGCTTGTTCTTCTTGCGCTTGGTAATTCCTGTGTTATGATCACCCAAACAATAATGAAAAAAATGAGTAAATTTCCAATTTCCACAAAAGGGTAATAAAAACAAGACGTCATGGGGCAACAGTATCACCTTTTGCCTTTGCAAACAGCTCCCACTTGGTCGGTGGCTTGGGCTTGGGTAGCTGGAAAGAACATAAACTGGGTTGTTAAACATACAGAACACCACACATCACATCACATAATCCTTCAAGTTCAATGTCTTGAGAAAACAAAAGCAAACATGCTTGCAGTTATAGTAGTTTCAGCTCACAGTAATGTCAGAAGCACAACGTTCATTCCCATCGTCAAAAGTGGAATAGAAATAAGATGCCTTAGTGAATCGAGTACATGTTTTGCAGCAAATGAGGTTCTAATTTGGGCACGAGATCGATAGCAGCAGGCGAAACAGCAGCCCATCCCATGTGACTGACTACTTGTACAGCGCATCGTCTTAAGAGGTTGCTTCTAGTGTAGCGTATCACCACCATATAGGCAAACAGAACTAGTAGCAAATTAAGAGAGAGGTTCTCACATGTTTCTCGCGCGGGAGTCGGACGGTGGGCGGCGGGAGGTGGACGATGGGGCCGTCGCGGTCCTCGCTGGGAGGCAGCGCGAAAAGGGCGTCGGCCACCGCCTGCGCGAGCTCCGTTCCCTTCCGTAGACACTCCTGCCTCAGCTCCTCCCTGAGTTTTTCCCCCAACATCACCGCATTCTGTCAGGAAAAACACCGTAGCAGAAAAGGAAGGCACGAGACACGCTACCTGGAGGCGGCGGCGGTGGCGGCGACGTGGTGCGACGGGTCGTACGCCATGAGGTTGCCCAGGTCGACCTCGAAGCTAGAGGCGGCGGCGACGATGGCGGTCTCCTCCGCCATGGCTGCGCCGGTACGAGGCTAGCGGTTGGCTGAGGAAGGGAAAGAAATCGAGGCCGAGACTTGGAGAAGGGAATTAGGGTTTGGGGGTTTTACTTGGGGCTGGCTTTCCGCTGGCCCAAGTGAAATGTGAAGCTTGTCTCAATTGGTGGGCTAGGCCTGCCCCACGAGACTTAGAAAGCCCAGCTACGGACGGCCCAACTATCTATGAGAGTGAAGATTATTGGAAAGTGAACGATATAGAAAAGGACTTTGTAATTTGACCCTCTAAACGATGAACTGTCGTTTCGACACTTCCATTTTAAAATACTTCATTACATAGAAATAGAAGCACATCTGTTCGCTTCAGCTTACAAGAAAGATATGATTTTTTAATCGACAAACCTTGGTACACGATTAATATATACTGCTACAACTTTATATCATTATTTTAACATCTTGACAATCTTAAATAAAAAAAGAACTCAACTTGAAGTTGTAAACAAGAGCTACAATTTTCATATAAAAATCATCTTCATCAATCTCAGATTAAAAAAAAAAGATTTTTCTCATGTGAAGTCTTAACTCTGTCCCCATTACGTAGATGAGAACAGTTACAATTTTAGAAAATATATTTCAAGATTTTAGGAATCTACTTCCTCCTCCTTAAACTATAAGACGTTTGACTTTTTTATTCTAACTTTGATCACTAGTCTTATTCAAAACATTTATATGCAAACATAGTCAGGTTTAAATTACTCTTGAAAAAAAAATTTATTAACAAAGCAAGCCACGTTAAAAAAAGTGATATATTGCACACATTTTTAAGCAAGACAAGTGATAAAAGTTGGTGTCAAAAAAGTTAAACATCTTATAATTTGGAATAGAGGACAACTTATAACTTCAGCAACCGTTAGTGAATTTTACTCAATATAAAAAAAAAACAGGGATCCTGATTTAAAGGCTCTTGCTCAAGTTGCACCGACTAGTTCCATAACAAAAGCCAATTCCACATATGGACAGCAAGTCAAGAGACCGGAAATGTTCATTCATTCATTTATACATTTCTCTCTACACCCGACGCTAAGATCGCTGCCTATTATTATTTACAGGCTCAGAAACTTTGTTTCCGAGAAAGAATGCAACTACAACTGTGCGAATTTACACATACAACTCCTTGTCAAAACTTGCATATCTACAAAAAAACAATTCATCAGGCTACCTAATCTTTGTATGACAGCTGCTACGCCCAGTTCTTGCTGTGCAAAACAACAAAAATGAATCAACCATTCAATCCTGCGATGTTGCTGAGTACTCGAAGAGAAGCCTGTTGGATGGGGTAGACTGGAAGAGAACACGGAGCCTACTAGTTAGCTGATATATCAGCGTCCACTGCATCGCCATTTCTGAATCTTTCATTTGCCTGACGACAGAGGCCTGCACATTGACGACAGCAATTTAGGTCAATTTCTATTCAGTACAACACATTGCACCTTATCAGGCTGAGAGGTTTAACTTGTTTCCTTTTCAAAAAAAGAGTATATACCTGAAGGCGTTTTCCGAGCTGCACTTCGACCTCCGTGGCAAAAGAGATGTTGTTTGCTAGAGATTTTAGCGGATCAACTGTTGGATCCACAGAGAGTAAACTTGGGATCTGCGGAGCATAAACCAGTCGCCACCGTGCCTGTCCAAACTCGCCCTTGCCTTCAATCCTTGGCATCAAAGTTTCCAGCGTTGCAGTTGCAAGCTTCTTGAATGCAAGCTGTCCATCACCTTCTAATAATGATTCTGCAAGCTGCGATTCGAAAACCTTTGCAGCCTAAAACAAGGAAAGCAGGTCTAAGAACTACATATTAATATATGATAGAAAAAGAATGCAGCAACCCAATTCTGTAATGATTCAGAACTTTGTGCACTGTTGGAAATAATCCTTTGTGCCTAGGTGCATGCTAGTGTCCAGGTTCACTTTAGCTAAATTTCAGCATGGAATAATAGGAGTAATAGGCTGATTATTTGGGTAATATTCTGCATCAGTTAGGAGGCTATCACAGCCACAATTGTAGCTCTCAACACTGTATAAAGCTAGAAGGAAAATCAGAAAAGACTAGTCATTCCAGCCACCAAAACCGATGTGTTCGTGTATTTGTGTGAGTTTCTGGAGATCTGCTAAGAGGCTATTTGTCTGTCATGCTCTTGTCCAAAATGGATTGAGCAAACACCCAGCAAGAGGTACATGAAACATAAGAAAATTTACTTGATTGTACAATAGTTGAAGATTTGAAACTAAAGCAAGGTGTTATTGATCCTACAGTGAAGTGACTCGGTTTATAACTCACTGCAGCAGTCTTACCTCGCTAGGTGACAGAACATCCTGGTCCACAGAGCGTGTTGAGGTTACCACCAGATTGTCTTGCCACATGCTTGCTCGACTTTGGATTTTGAATTGCCATTCAGATCCAACAAGAACGAGATCAAGAACAGGATCCAAACCAAGATCAGGTTCAAATTTTGCTGCATTTAAATGATCATTTTTAAGTCTAACCTGCAATTGAGTAGAGTGTAAAAATCATCATAACCATATCAAATCAAATGTATGCTTTGATAAAGTGAAGATATTCTAACTTCTAAGCAAGTGCTTAGGGAAGTAAGGCTTACTTGCGTAGCTACCAGGTTGACCTCACCATTTTCAAATGTTAAGATACCCTTAGGTCTTATATACTTTGGATGAAGCATCCCATTAAGCTCTAGGTCACCACTGACGGCAAAATTCAGAATTAAAGGATAAACAATCCTTAATTCTGGTCCCAAGGTGAGCTTGAGATCATTTAGCCGTGCATCGATGTTTGGCTTAAAACTTCCATGCTCAGGAGTCTTTTCTGTGTCTGATTGATCTCCTAGTACATAGAGATGGAAAGCTTTAGTTGGCTCATTAAGGAAACAGCAGAAGTGCTGGAGATGGCATATAAAAAAGCAAAGAATAAGGCACTTATTTCAGGCCAAAACTGGATTGCACTGGTTGAGCATACTGATGTGCAACAATGCAACAACAGAAGTAGTTTAAGCAAAACATGTTGGCCAAGAGTATTTGGTGGAAAAAATATTAGGGAAGCTCAAATTAAACTGAACACATACTTTCTGCCGATGTTGACAGCGACCCCAGAATTCGTGAAACATCCTGCGAAGTGGTTGATTGGTCAAAACCAGAAAGAAGATAACTTGACTTGTTTGAAGTCAACCTAGTGACAGCAGCACCATTGCCTTTATCATGAGGCAAATATGCTTCACCATGACTCAACCGGATCATCCCAGAAAGATCTGGTCGCAAAATTGAGCCTGTAACTTGCAGCTGGCTGTCTACTTGGCCACTGCATAAGTCAACACAAAAACAACAAAACAAATGTTAAGGCTCTTCCACAGCGTTGCATCTTACATAATACTCCATCTAGTCACAAATGTTAAGGGCATATTTTATAGTCAGCACTGATTCACCTATCAATTTATGAGATGCATGTAAGCTCAGCATATTATTGTGAATGCATTAAATTAATCTTCAAAGACAGCACCAATTACACTATTACAGTGCCCAACCAGGATTCTGAAAACCTCATAGGCTAAAAGGCTCTAATATGGAAATAAGTAAATAGTACTGTATACCCCTCTAATGCATTGCCAGTAAGCAATATGTAGGAGCATTCAGAGAAAACACTTACCCTTTACATCAAAACTATTCTCCTAAAATGATACTGTGTTAATCTTCTTGGCTCTTCTCTACTCCTAGGTACTTTCCCTTTTTTAAAAATTCTATTTTCTTCATTGCCCTTGCTTAACAAATGATATTGTTGGAATATAAGTGAATTGCCCACCTCTCCCCATAAGTTTAACCTTTTGGGTTGAACTGGTCGGTGCATGCTAGAGGTCTCGAGTTCAAATCGTGGTAGGCACAATTAACTAAAATAATTGTTGTCTGCTCCTATTCCACGTCTAAGGCCGGAGCCTCCACGTGAGGGGGAGTATTGGAATATAAGTGGGTTGAACTAGTCGGTGCATGCAACTCAATAGATACCACTTTCCTAATAAATAAGTCATCTTTTCCAATTAGTACAAATTGGACGGCAAAAAGACCATTGAACCTACTTTTTGAATCCTTGTGCACAGGTCTAAAATGATCTAATTTTTGCAATCAGAGGGAGTATCTATTTTAGACTGGAGCATATAGCCTATAACTTAGAAACAGTGCAGTTATTTATTTGATAAACAAAAGGATAAAGAAACATCAATGACCTCAAAATATTTTTTTGCTCGTATGTCCAGAACTTCACATTTCAAATCAATCTTGTCATTGGCAGATGGCTCACTATTTTTTTTAGAGGCAGGCTCCCTTTCATTGACAATCTTCCTTTCCTCCCAACCCTGCTTTCCAATGAACTGATGCATAGTCTGTTGGATATGACTTGAATTGTACCCGCAAAAATTCGTCAATGGTGTCCGAAGAAAAGGAGAATTCACAATTGCTCGGTTAAATGTTGCTGACCCATCAACAACAGGCTGATCAACCGTGCCTTTAACCTTGGTAAATAAAAACACAAGCGCAAAATATTAGCAACAAAGTTTCATGTTAGAGATTTCTAAAGATTTCAAAGTACAACAAAAAGAACCTGTATATAAATACAATACAATGGTTTCAGTTCACACTATATTGAAGGCTTTGACCAACTAGTCATAAAGACATAGACTGTTATTAATAGAACAATAGGAATTAAAAAAGCATGAGACTACCTGGAGGAGAACATCAGCATAGCCTTGAAGCCAGTTTGCATAAGGACTCAATGCAGTTATCAACATCATACCCCCATCCTTTATATCTGCATCTATCCTCACTTCACCTGGTTCTAGCATGTTATAACTTAAACCTTTAAGTTTTTCAGCTAACTGAAATTCCCAGCCCTCCTCCGTCTTGTCTCTCACAATTCTTGCTTCACTGATCTCATTCGATGATCCTCTGTCTCTTGCCCAAACAGGGATTCTTATGATACCTTGTTTCCCATCTGCCTCTTCTGGACTTTCCTCTATCAAGCTGTTGTCTACATAAGTGACTGGGATACTACCTTGAATGTTTACATGTCCGCTTTGTATTGTTGGTTCGAAATTTGCATCAAATACGAAACGGCTCATGGGGGTAACAGAAGCTAATACTTCTGCTCTTCCAAGATCGATGCCTCCAATAGTGCCATCAAGAAGCCTTATTTGAACATCACATTCTGGTTTTGCCAGAGTACCTCTCAAGTCTCCCTCCATGTGCAAAATACCTTTAATGGGAGTCAACCATTGCCTCAGAAAATGAATTGAATCTGTGGTTGATGATTCTATAGCCTGAACTAAAGCTGGTATAAGGCTGACTGGGAAGTTAAGCACAGCAAAATGAAGATTTGTAAGCGGCCCAAGAATCGACCCATCAGCATGAAGGGTGGCATTATCTTTCTGAATAAATAATTTATCAAGTCGCAGACCATCATTATTGCTGAATGAACCAGATGCAAGAACACGCTGTGTCTTGTAAGTTCCCCATTCCCAATCTTCACCATTGAAATCAAAATCTGCCTGTGGTACATAAGTGTGTTATGATCATGTATATGTGCATGCAGAATGTAGTCAACCATGTTGAAGGGATGAAAAAGAATGTAAAGGAAGCAAGTCACACGCATAAAAACAAATACTAGGAAAGGAAGCAAGTCACACACATAAAAAAACAAATACTAGGAAAGAAACAAATGGAAAATAAAATTGAACAACAAAATACATGTTCACTCATGCTTCTTATCAATTGTTTTAGAAATCCTAATAAAAAGGCAATTACAAAGGATCAATTTGAACATGCTCACCATGGTATCCCCATTACCACCTCCACTGGCATCAAGAGAACCACGCCAATAGCCTCTTAGTTCAGCTAAGCCAGGAAGTGTTATATCTTCCATTGTGTCATCATCCAACCAATCATGATACATTTCTAATGCCTGGAGCAAGTAACAAGGTAAAGTTTAATATAAAGAATCATGTCAATATAAGACCATAAACCATAGCATTAGACTAGACATCAAAGTATCAAACCCTATGCCAGTGGATCTACTTGACTACAAAACTAGCTTTAGTACAATACCTTTAGCTGATCATGAAGACTTTCAGCATTGAACCCAACAGAATGCAGACATTGCATAAAAAGTTCCTGAAAACAAAACGAGGGTTATATGGCGCTATGCTCTCTAATAGACATAAATACCAACAAATATTTTGTCCAACCATAGAAAAAGCAGATTTGAAGGATCAAAAGTGTACCTTTGATCTTGAACGAATAACTGGGTCTGTACTCCGTGAAAGAAGCCTTGCCAAAGGAAGCATTTCAGCTACTTCAGCACCAGGAACCTCGAGTCTCATCCTCCACCTGCCCATCGAAGACATTATGCTACCAAGATGCCCTCCCATTGCTTTCTCTATGAACCCATTACTCTGACTTTCCACAGGAAATCTATCACGTGTTCCAGGGAAAACATACTCCCCTTGAACCTCATACTTGCTATTAGCTTGCTCCAGGATAGATTTTTCCATAGTAATCTGCGTTTGATATTAAAGAAAAAGGTGTGTTCAAAAAAAATATTAAAGAAAAAAGGCTAGTGAGAGAGAAAGAGAGAGAGTTCCAAAATAGTAACTAAAAGTAAGACAAACCTTGCTAGAAATGGATAAATAATGACAGGAAAAACCTATGGGTGCATGATGCATTCACACCATACAACAATTAGTGCTAACAACTGCAAATTACTATCACTCCTAGATATTAAAAGCAGAGTAAAACTGATGATTGCTGAGGGTATATACATCTAAAGAAGAGTATGGTCAGATATTGAGAGCATTAATAAGTGACTTGTTTCTAAAGTGTCAGCGTGCCCCAGATTCTTTGGCTCAGTGGAGATGCCAACACAGAACTCAATCTACAAGCCAAACAACAAAGATGTAAAAACTTTGCAACCAAGCTCATCACTGAGGAAGGAGAGGTGTTCACAAGCCATGAAGATAAGAAAAAAAAACATTCTTGATTTTTATAATCAGCTGCTTGGGGAAAGTGTTGATTGAGATGTCATGGAAGACTACTAGTCTCCTCCCAGGAAACAAAGCACCAGGACAGTTTTACAGGGAAATTTCTATCAATGCTGTTGGCCCATCATTAAGACAATGTGATGGCAGTGGTTTCAGCTATATGGAGCAGAAGCCAGAAAGTTTATGAACTTTTGAGCAGCTTAAGTCGGCATATATCAACCTCTTTGCCAAAAAAGGATGATGCTACAAGCATCAGGCTTAAACATAAGCGACGCGGCAGCGAACAGCCCGTCCCGCATCCTCGTTAACGGGCTTCTGCGGCAGCCCGTTTTCAGCTGCGGACGCATGCGGCATTTCTCACGGCGGCCGCAGTTCCGTTTGTCTGTATGCCTTGCAAGCGAACGAGAGAATCTAGTGACTGGTTGTGTACGTGTGTCTTCATTTTTTTATTTACTTCACAAATTTTTCTGGTGATTAATTTGTTAGCTAAAAACATATGTAAATTACACAAACTACTATGTATCGTTAGGAGTATGTGATTGATTTTTTTTTTAACATTTTTTCACCATTCATGAGTTATCAGAAAAACATGAAAGTTAGTATCTTTTATGTATATGTAAGTTCACACCTTCTCAATGCATGCAAGTTGTAGCAGCAGTACTCATGTCTGTGTGACTCTATGTAGGTTCTTCTAACCCCAGCTCGGCCATGCTTGAACTGAACAATGCAGAAGAGCATCCAGGCCAGAAAAAAACAATTGCAGTGAAATGTCGAATTCTTTTTTCTTTATGTGGAAATGTTTTCTACTACAATTACTACTCAGTTTCCCTTTTGAACTGCATTTTCCTTTTTTTCACAAAATTTGCATCCTCAATGGAGGCTAGAAATGGCTTTTTCACCTTTGAGGTTGGATACCTACAATTTGCGGCTACAAACACCGGGAAAGAATATTACCATGCTGGGAAGGACAGATGCACAGCAGAGGGGAATGGGATGCTGCCCTTCTTGCCTTGGAGCTTCCTTCTCTCTGCAAGGTGGACAGCTGAATACAGCTCCAGCAAAGCGGTGCAGGCAAGGATGCCGTCCGGAATAGGGAGGCGGGTCGTTGCGGGCTTGTGGCGCCGCCCGGCTACGCGGACAAGCCGCATGGAGCCGTTCTGATCTTGCGGGCTCACGGCGCGGGACTGCATGGGTTCACGGCGCACAGCCCGCCGAGTTAGCGGCATGGCCCGGGCCACTTGCATCTATAATGAGGGTTTTTTTTCTGTATTATAGTTATAGAGATTAAAAAGGGGTGGTCCCCAACAGGATCCTCACTCATACGGGGACCAGATGAGTGATGCAATTACATAGCCTCAAGGTTCAAACACATAGTGGACAAACACGACTCGACTTTAGCTCAAACTATCAAACAGAACATCAGGGATTTAAGACCTGTAAGGTTGGTGCATTCCTTCATTAAAATCGGAATCGCTGTGTGTTTGATGGTGTTTCCCCCAAGAATAGTGGGTGCCTTACTGCTTGTAGAAAAAGAGGTAGCATGGCTGGATCGTGAGGCCTCTCCCTGTTGCATGCCCTCACACCTAGACCTAGTGAGTATGCCATGTCGTGGTCAGTTTATCTTTCTTTTCACGGGCACAAGTATATATTGAGAACCAAAATGGTGCGAGTGTTTGTACTTTGGGGTTTCTATCCCTCTCTTCATACAATGATACGCAGCTCTCTTAAGTGTTCCAGAAAATTTGTTTCTACAGTGTGCATATCAATATACACTCTTCCAAGGACACGTTACTACGTGGCCATTCCATATATGCGTGAAGACACAAGCAGCCACAGGCGGCTGAGATGGGTTCGCAATGGGCGGACAAGGCAGACAGGCCCACGGGACCGAGGCGGCTCAGGAAACAAGGAAAATTTTGAAAAGAAAAACTTACAACATCACCACTCCATCGAGCAGCTATATCAAGTGCTTCACCAAGCACACCACTAAATTTGGGACGGATTATTGACAGCAAACCATGACCTCTTCTTTTCTGAAAATTAAGCTGAAGTTCTGCCTGCAATAAAAAAAAATGTCGCGTCATACAATAGGGGATTACTCCACTAACAAAGGTTAGTGATTTTGAATCATCTGGATAACCTGTATGGCCACAACATCCCAATAAAAGTAAGGAAACAAATAGAACAATAGGCAAAAGTAACAGAAAAATGCTATGGTAATAGAAGACAATAGGCATAACAAAACAAATACATATGCGGTGAACAATAGGCAAGCTAAAAATAGCAGTAAACCAGAAAGTTACATCACTGCAAATAACCATGCCACATTTTCAACTGAACATGTAAACTTTAACTTTGTTAACATGGTCATAGTATAACATTTTGTGTACTGCAACATGTAAATTTAAAATTTGTTAACATAATCACAATATAATATTATTAGTTAGTCTACTGCATATTGTTGATGATTCGTGTGGTTCTCTAGCCTGTCTACAACAGCTTGCTTGAGATTAAAAAGCACTGCTGTTGTTGTCATCATTGCATATTGTCAATGGCTACACTAACATAACATATCCTAAGAGGCTTAAGACAAGATCTCTTAGAAAATTAAAAATGTGGCAATCTCAAGAGAAGATATGACCAAACTTAGATAGGCGAGTAATTTAGTTATAGGTATATGGCATAGCAGCACAGCCAAAGCGATCTAATAAACCGATAAAACTCATATGTCATAGTACACAACCCGCCCATTGCCTTGCCCTAAACCAAAAAGAAAAAAACATAATATGTCACATAATTATCTAAAATATCAATACCTTCTGAACAAATCCGGCGCAATGAAGCAAACTCCAGCTCATCGAGTGTCAAATTTCGAACCTTTAAACCAGGAAACAAGGCTCAAGAACATGTAGTATTAAAAGTTTGAATAGACTCCTAAAATCTATAGAGATCCATAATAACCACTGGTAAGTAAAATACAAACATATCAGTGCTGTACCTCTAGACTGGTCAAATTCTCAGGATGATAACAGATATTAGATCTCAGCTGGCCCTTTTGGAGGAAAATTGACAGAAGCCTTCCATCTTGAATAGCCTCTTTTGAAGTGAAAAGCATTGGTCCATTCACTTCTATGGAAAAATTTTCATCAGGCCTGCCAGTAGCATTCAACTGCTTGACCAGCGAATAAAGATTGTAAGAGGAAAATGAACAGGAAGCACAGTGAAGTCCATACAGATACAATACTAAAATCAACATAGAACAAACATGTTGCAAGCTCTATCCAACTTTTTAGAGCAAAACTTCATGTGGAACAAATCATATGCATTCAAGAAGACAAGTTTGTTTTTGTGTAGAACCAATGAGTGCACATGGAACTAAAGATACTTTAAAGTCTCAAAAGTATGCTATGCTGTTATTTCAATGAAGCCTGTTTTGCAAAGTTTCTGCAGTACCATGTTAAGATTACTATTTACTGAAATGTAATCTGTTATAGTAAGTACAATATAATTATCAGAAAGAGAAGTGAATTGACTTGGAAAGAAAAATGAACTTGAATGTATATGGAACCCCAAAGTTTGATTAAAAATAATCAAATGGAGGACATGTTTTGTTCAGAACTTCCTTTGGTTTGTATTGCAAAAAGTAAATAAGAAACATGTCGTATTTGAAAAGGTCAAATATAGGAAGTAATTAAACATTCGTTAAGATTATAGCGGATCTATTTATGCACATAATACCATCATTGCTTTTGGTCATGGCTTCAAGTACATAAAACTAATACATGTGCAAACAGAAAAGGAAAAAAAAACTGAACTTGACTATAGTAAATAATCTAGAATCAAAAGATGCTATATGGGGGATGACCACAAGAAACAAACAATTTGATAAGAAATTACCATCATAGAATCCCGTGATATGGAAAGGGAACCAGTAGATTGTGGCGCTAGCATGAGCTGGTTGAGTTTAAATCCAGAAAGAGATATATCACCTACAAGCTTTGACGCATTGGTCTCAAGCTTATTTTGGTCAATGTTACTTTGAAGAACACCAATGATACTGCCATCAGCTATATTGCTACACTTCATGACTTTTCCTTGAAATTTGACCCTTCCAGATGCTTTCAAATGTAATGGTCGTGGTGAATCAAAAGGTATTGAGGAGGCTATATGAGCAAACTCAAAGCCCCGCATACGTAAATCCAAATCAACACCCTCCACAATTAGTGGCATGATTTTTTTCATTTGGTAGGTCTCCTTGTTCAACAAGTAGTCATCAATATATGATGTTTGAACTCGAGTATTTAAATCGAAGGAGACTGATGAAGAGTTGACTATAATGTAATCATGTGCAATAACAATATTGCCACGTGCATCTGAAAAAGAATCTTCTGCATTTGGTGCAGCCCATTTGATATCAAACTTCCTGTAAGAGATTTGTTGTTAAAAGATTAACAAAAAACTAGGACAGTTGACATTAAATTTAAGATACTCATTAAATTTAAGATACTCACGGTCTAATAAGGGAACCAGAAAGTCTAGTTTCCCCATTGAGCTCTCCAATCTTGAGTGGAATCAGCTGGATTCCTCCAGGAATGTAACGATGCAATACTTTATCAAGCAGAATGGTCCCAGACAAATTAATATCCATAGCAGAATCATCACCTTCACCCTGTAAATATTGAAATCTATAACTATATTTTAAATAATGTGATCACTTGTACTGATGAGAGACCATAGGTTAACTATAATGGATTATGCTTGCCTTCTTAGGAACATACTGCTCTTATTTTACTAGTTATTAGAAATTTTAACGGCAAGAAATATAGGATGTGATTTTGTTTGCTAAGCTCTCAACAATGAACATTCACTGAACCCCAGAGAAATGAGCAATAGAATGACTTTAATGGGCAGCAACTATATTTGTTATAGCAAGTCAGAAGTTGTGGACAACTTACGGTCCTAATGAATGCCCTTTGTGAATTATACTGAATTACATTCATTCCATACAAATTTTTGCAACTATATTTGTTACTATATCATCATCTATTCATCATAATCCAAAATCTTTCACTTAGTTCTCATCAGCAATGTAAATTTGGCACAAACTGAAGCCACTATAGTAGAAGTAGAAAGAAGTTAGTCTGACTCAATCAAACAGACAGGGGTGACTAAATGGAAGTGTAAGACACTGCATAGCAACAATACCTCTGGGCAAATCCATGCATTACCAGCCCCTCGAATTTCTCCGCCATCCAATAAGCATGCTCTAATACCATATAAATCAGCAACCTGCATCCACGGATGAGAACCAAGTGAGAAAAAAACAGTTGTTAAACTGTAAACTTCCGAAGTAGCAAGAATTATGACTATATCTGTACTCACGCAGTTGTCAAGGTTGAATGTGAAATTGGCCGATACATGAGAGAATGGAATATGGTCAAATGCAGCAACTGCACCAGCCTCTTTGTTTTGCATCACAGCTTCAGAAGCTGCAGATGGAGGCATACCAGATACTGAAAAAGACTTCCTTGAGACAATCCCACTTCCAACAAAAACAGGAGCATCAAGGGGTCCTTGACAGTTAAATACAGCAGTAACAGAACCGGCCAACTGAACAGATTAGTTTGTGGTATCAGAGGTCAAGTCATAAAATGACAAACAGAAACATGGGCATAGAGGTGTTGAAACACATTACATCATAACTAGGGTCATTCCAAATCATTGTGTACAGAAAAAAATGCTAGATCCATAACCCGCAACGATAATTTAAACTATCATTTCGCTTCATCCAGAGGTTTTCATGCTAAGAACCAAAGCAATATGCTGCTGTTGTTTTTCGCCCCTTTTTGAGGTGGAGAATAGCAACTGTAACCATACAATTTAGTGAATTCAGCCATCAATATCAACCCAAATGGGTTAGCCAAGTTAGCTATTTGCCGATAGGATGAGGAACATATAAATAGAGAATATATCAAAATCTTATCTTTACTCGCTCTAATAGAAATGTTGTGTGTTCAATTTAGCTAATTCCACAAATGACTTCTTGTTGTTGTTGTTGTTGTTGTAAATAGGGTAGTGCAAAACAAATTCGCAATGTGGTATTTCTTACTTATGAAACTAATCAATAATAATCCTTGCCTTTTGTTTCTTAATTGAAACTACTCCCTCCATTCTGGTATACAAGGCGTGACTACCTCTGATTCAAATTAGACTAGGCACTTTTCCACCACAAACCGAACCAAACCGAATAGTCGATCTATTTGGTTTTTGGCTTTGGTTACAGTTCCTGCAGTCCAGCAATTCGGTGCTCAGCTTCGACTTCGGTTTCCTACCTACAAACCGAACCAAATAAACCAAACCAACCAAAGTAATCTCTTACGCAGGAGAGAGCCGAAGTCAGCAAACCATGGCCCAACGCCCCCAGCCTGGCAGCCTCAGACCCTCAACCTCTCGGTGACTCCAGACTCCCGGCTGGCCTGCTTGACTGTTCTCCCACAGACCCACACACAACAGAGGCACCCAGCACCCTAACCCGGCGGTGCACGGCTAGCGGCTGTCAAGAGCAAGTAGCAGCCACGGCTGGCAGCACGAGCGAGCTGGGAGCGGCCCAGCATCGCAGTGTGAGTGCGAGCGAGCAGGGAGGCGAGGATGGCGAGTGGCGCTCGCAGGGAGGCGACAGACAGCACCACGGTTCAGTTTAAACTGAACAAGCGAAGTAGAAAACCAAACCCAAATTTTTTGGTTTTCATTTTTCAACCAGACCGATCGGTTGCTGTGTTTGGAAACCGAATTTCTGTGAAACCGTAGAAACAGAACCGAAATTGCGGTTTAAACTGAATGCCCACTCTGAGGTTCAAAGACCAAGGAACATATTTAATTCTCTCTCAACACTATTACTACTTCATGGATGCATGTGCATCTAGAGGGAGCACAACAAAAAAGTGGTTACGCCTTATATATTAGGACAAAGGAAGTACTAGTATATTCAAATTTTATTTCTACCATCCTATAGTTGAACCATATATGACATTTCCATATATTACCAAGAATGAGTCAAAAGAGATCAATCCAGATGCATGCAGAACTGGAATGAGATATTACTCCATCCGTTTTACAATGATTATCCATAGCATTTGAGAGAAAATGTTCCATATTGTTTGTCATAAAGAAGATATCGTTATAAGAATACTTCCACGTGGTTTGGTCTATGATATGGTGTGCTATGGAAAAATATAGTGAACATGGGGAGTACCAGAGAGAGAGAGAGAGAGAATGTCATACCGGGAACATAAGAGGTTTCATTTTCATAGTCCTCATAAGTGCATTAACTTCAACGGATGGAACCTAGAGAACAAAAGTTCCCAAAAGATGTAAGCATTGCTGTTTGAGAAAAACTCTGTATATGAGATGACACCGTGTATGCAATTAGAACAATTTATGGTACCTGGCACATTAGATGAAACTCTCCATCCTCAGGATTTAGTCCCAGATCTCCAGAAGCTTCAACTGGAGCATCACCAAACCACCCACTTGCATTGTGCAGAAATACTCTTTGACCACGAAATGATAGTTTTGCAACTATATCCTGAATATATTCAGGCTGATTATTAAAGGGTGGTAACTACACGGTTGCAATGTTTCCAACACTAACATTTCCAAATACTTTATTCCATCAAATACATGAGGTTAAATGTAAACGTACAGAAAATGATGATGGGGCATCCAATATCTGAAAAGCTAGACCTTTCACATCAAGCTGACCATGAATGCTTGGAAAACTGTCACCCTTTGACATACAAATATGCACCTGTAATAAGCATACCAAATGGTCAAGCATGGTATAAGAAGTTCATGAGAGATTGGTGTCTTGGCGTGGCTAACAGTAAACACTATTTAAGTTCAGCCACTCATTCAGAACATGTGAAAAGTCACATCTCCACTTGTTTTTAAGAAATAAGAACATGTAACAATGCAAACAGTGGGAAAAGGACATGTAAGCGATCATGCTTAGCGAAGTACCTCACCGGTAGCTCTTCCTTTGTGCCAAACAACAGGTATTTCTAAAATTCTTTCAAACAGCTGCACATGAAAACTCCATTTCAACACAGAAACTAAACTTTCAACATCATTTGTTGTTAAGCAGAGATAATTAGGTAATAAAACAATGGTAAAACAGAAATCATAAAAGCAGTATCATTACCGGAGCAAATGCATCGACTACATTGAGATTAGCATGCCATGTTTCCTCAGCTATGTCAACAAATACATCTGTAGAAAGATAACCCCCTCCTTGAGAAGATCGGTCTTGCCTCCACTCCATGCAATTCCCAGTTACATGCACATGTACACGATTGTAATTGTTTTTGAACTTGACATGTCCACTAGTATGCTTCATTTCTCTACAATACACATGCAATCAGTGCAAACAAAGTAGTGGGGTCATTCAAAAATGTCAATACTACATACTCCTTCTATCCTATAATATAGTGCATTCTACAGACTCTCGGACAGATTATGAGAGAACACAATAGACGCATGTGCGCTCACTTTATTTCCTAATCAGACGCTATCATCAACATGATTAATGGCGATTGGTTGATAAATAGCAAGTAATAACAATATAATGTACCTACCAAATTTATGATACTATTTAATGCAATGATTAGGAAATAAAGTTTGAATGCTCCTCTTATTTTTTAGTATAAATTTTGAATGCTTGTATGCACTATATTACAGGACGGAGGGAGTATGATCAAACTTCGAGCTGAAATTAGTCTCAAACCTACAGCATAACTTATATTTCAAAAGATTACAGAATTGTGCTGACAGACTAGGGTAAGATATGTTACAGTGCATTCTTCATACGCAGACTGTAAGTATGATGCTTTAGCAACTTTACTGTAGAGTGGTGATTTATAAGATAGGTTATAGGTACTAAAATATGAAAGCCTAAGTTGAAAATATTTATTGTTCGTGATGTCACAACTCGCAAGTTGATTGGAGATAATGTGATAGAAAGATTAAAAAAGAACTACATGAGACCACATATCTGAAACAAAGATGGAAAAATAAAGACGTCACACCTGGGTTCTTGATCACCATATCCCAGAAGCATCAAGTTACCTCCACTGAAATAGACAGAATCAAGGGTGATTGGAAGTGCATTCTGAACGCCACCAGGATGGATCTGACTAGCCCCTTCTGTAAGTTCAGAAGAGAAATCTCCAGGACCAATAGCAAATTGTGACTTCAATTTCTCAATTTGAAGATCCAGAGATGCACAAGGTGCATTAAAACTGACAGGAAAACTCTTTAATTGGAACGGCCAAAATGGCACCAAGTTGTGAGCATGAGTGAATGAACCAAAATTCCCAAAAATAGTATCTTGCTGTGGAACAAGTTTGTTTTCAGAAGGATTCATGGCCTGACCGATCTGCAGATCTTCCAAATTGCGCCATAGTAACAAGTTGTTGTCCAAATTACTTGAATTGCACTGACTAGATAGTTGATTATGCGAAGGGGATTCAGCCAAACTCTTTGAAGCGGTCTTAGAGTTGCTGACAGTTTCATCATCTGAAGCGATTCCACTGCCGCCAACATTGGCATGACCACCATCCGATGATCCTTTTCCTGGTCCAGGGGATGAATCATCAGTATTAATACGACCTGTGTTCTGAAAATATGCTACAGCAGCATCTGCACTGCGTCTAAGAATCCTTTGCTGAGAAGAGTTATCAACATCTGGGATAACCTTACTGAGAGCCTTCCTCCTGTACCTAAGCCTACTAGAGCTTGAAATCACCCTAGACCAGAGGTTAATCCCAGGTATGTGCGATTTGAAGCCAAAAGATTTCTCCAAATCTGCATGCTTTGACCCAGAGTCGATGCCTGTTGCCAAGTGATGATCTTTCTTGTGCATTTCATCAGCGCAAAGGTGTGGACTGGACTTCCCAATCTCGGTAGGCCCATCAACCTCCAGTGTCTCGTTAGTGGACAGAGAAACCGATTGTCCACTCGGAATGGTGTATCCCTTTTCAGCTGCTTCCCTTGCGGCTTTATCCCTCTCATCGTTCCATTGCTCCGCGGCCTTCTCCCTGGCAAGCCTCCTCGTCTTGGTGCGATAGTCTATGCCCTCCTCCCCGGAGTGCCTCTTGACCGTGCTCTCAGAGGGCGGGGGAATCCCGAGCCACGAGAAATCCTTCTTCTGCGCCACCAGCGCGGAGGGCTCGGACAGCACGGCGTCCACGACAACCCTTCCCCTCCTAAGACTGGCGAATGGGCGTACCCTAATCTTCATGACGGGTACCTCGGCGCAGGAGAACTCCTCGGCGTGCGGGCCGATGGAGCAGGTCTGCAGCGTGATCCCGAGCGGCGAGACGCTGCGCACCTTACCGAGGCGGACCTCCCGCTGGAGGTACTCGCTGAGCGCGGCGCAGGCGGCGGGCAGGAGGCGGACCTCGATGAAGGAGCGGGCCCGGAGCTGCGCGAACCAGGAGAGCGCGGCGGCGACGGAGACCACGGCGGCGAAGACGGAGCAGCGCACGAGGAAGAGCCCCTCCCGCCATACTGGCGCGAGCGAGCCGATCAGGGCCCGCGGCCCCGGGAACAGCGACGGCGCGGGGCTGTGGTGGGCGTGGGCGCGGTGGTGGTTGCCGTGGCCGGCGTGCGTGTGGGCGGCCTCGGCGGGGGTCGCTGGAGTCGGAGACCTTGAGGCGGAACAGCGGCGGCGGGTCGAAGCGGGCGAGGGTGAGGAGGGGCCGCGAGGCCAGGTGGAGGCTGCGGCCGCGCGGGGCGCCGGCGCCGGCGCGGAGATGGGCAGTGGGTGAAGAGGAAGGGCGACGGCGGCGCGAGGAAGAGTGAGGCGTGGAGGCAGTGCGACATTGGGTGTGGAGGAAGCGAGCGGCGCGTCGGCCTCGCGCGCCTAGGTGACCATTTGCGTGCAGCGAGAGGAAGGGGAGGGAAGGGGAGAGGAGTGATCTGGGCGCGGGGCGAGGCAACGGGGGATGCGAGGGAGATGCTTGCCTTTCGCTGAGGCCGTTCCGTCGTTGCGCTGATGGCTTTCTTCCTCTTTGCCTGGCCCGGCAGGCCTCTCTGGGTGCGCACTGGGCAATGCCTGGCGAAAGCTTAGCCCAGCTACCGCTTCCACGCCAGTTTTCTTCTATCCCCTTTCTTCTTTTTGTCTTTCTGGGTTAATGAGAATTTGGTCTCCTTTTATTTTTAGAAGTTGTCGCATCTAATCAACCGATCCAGATTATGCAATGCGAAATGATCGTTTGTCCAATTGAAAAAGGCTGCACCAGCTTGCACAAGGTAGTAAAATGTTACTGTCAATTTATCAAGTGGGCTCACATGAATCCCAACGAAATTGGTCACAACTTTTCAGGGGAAAAAAAAAACAAAACGGGATGCATCCACATATATAATTACTATGATGGGTAGTAGTGATACGCCATCAAATCAAATCTTATAAATCATCAGACTACAATATGGTATTCCATAGAATGTACAGCAATGAGGGCAAATTCAGGACCTATTCGGAACTCAGGAATCATATAGAAATTTCACAGAATCAGTTAAATTTTATAATGGAACATATAAAATCAAG
Organism: Chrysopogon serrulatus; assembly: GCA_015844335.1. Classification (NCBI taxonomy): domain Eukaryota; kingdom Viridiplantae; phylum Streptophyta; class Magnoliopsida; order Poales; family Poaceae; genus Chrysopogon; species Chrysopogon serrulatus. The sequence goes on along the minus strand of JADLZL010007553.1, from coordinate 34,529 downwards.
TTTTATAATGAAAACATAGAAAAGAAACCCCACATTACAAACAGGAGGTACTGTAGTCTATAGGAATAGAAAAAGGTACGTATAAGATAAAAGAAATCAAGCTGAGGATAATTTCGGCGAGTGTAGCCACCGCAGCAATGCAAGAATTGGGACATGGGCTACAGGAGGTGCCGGAGTAGCCCTGATTGGCCATGTTGTTGTCCATGAAGTTTTCATTGGATTGAACAATTTAAAACACAATTACACCACCGTTTTGCAACCACAAAGGCCTTTCATGAATTCTGAAATAAAACTCAGAAAGGCACTTCCCAGTCATAAATACGACCACGCAAAAAAGAAGTTTTATTGTGAGTCCAAAACGAACAAGGGGATATCAAACTCAGAGCACCCAAAACTTTATGCCCATTTACCGCACGGGCTGCTGGTTGTAATGACTCTTCTCTTTCTTCTTGGCTGCCGCAAGCCTTGCGCTCCTCGCTGCAGCCTCGGCAGCGGCAATTTTGGCAGCTGAGTCCATCTCTTTGCTCGATTTCTTCTTCTTCATTGAAGCCATCTTCTTTAAAAGCGCTCCTTCACGTCCACAGCAGAGGTATCTTCATCAGGTCCTGCACTGGCAGTCTCCTCTGACCCATCAGCTGCTTCTTGTGTTTCTTTTCCTTCCTTTGAACTCTTGTCCTTCTTTTTTCTTCTTCTTGGAGGTCTTGCTCTCCGAAGGGGCAGGAACATCTTCCTTTTTCTCTGCATCACCAGTTTGGTTGGCACCTTTCTTCTCAGCTGCAAGAAAATATAGCATGAGAAAATTGAGTCCATCCGAACATCTTCATAATAACTGAGATCACAGTTTTAAGGGCAGCATGTATGATTCTTACCATCCTGTGCAGCGCTGCTCGAATTCCCAAGTCCCAGCTCAGCCAATACTGCATCAAGTTCTGCTAGTTCCTTCTTTTTCAACTCCTTTTTAGACAGCTGCCTTTCTGTATCTTTGGGTGGCGCAGCCGGGGCTGCAGCTGTCTTGATAGCAGGCTCAGCTGGGGCATCTTCTGCTTCATCCTCAGCTCCATCATCAACTTCATCATCAATGTCCTCATCATCACTCTCAATGTCCTGCAGCATATACAGAAACAAATGCATCTAAGAATACTATCAGAGAAGCTAACTGGGCATAGATGTAGCGCGCCACTAAGGTTGCGACGACCCGACCCTTGCTCATTTTTCATCGTACCCGGATCACGATATGACGCGCCACTAAGGGGATGACGACCCGGCCCTTGCCCATTTAACACCACACCCAGGTTCTGATGTAGCACGTCGCTAAGAGGGTTACGCCCCAACGAATCTCTTGTGGGTTTCAACTCCATCAGAATGGCTGTTTTTTAATGTTGGTTCGCCAGACCTAACACAACCCTCATCCTTTACCCGGGCTTGGCACCGGCTATGCTGAGACGACTCAAGAAAGTCTTCCAGTCAACATAGGCAGAGTTTTCCATCACCCTCGACATGAGTAAATTATACTAAAACTTAACAGAGTTAAATTTCAAAGCAGAATTTCTGACAGAAAACAATAACAATAACCAGAGTTTTCTATGACAGACAAGAAGAACCTGTCATGTATAACCATTTCCAGATCACTTGTTTTACCAAGATATAGAAAAAGTTGGAACAAGTCCTTGTCTGAGGTGCTTCTTTTGTTTTCTTTTTCTTTAGCAGGTGGATTATCTCCACGGTATTAGTACAAACACATATTGTAAAAGGAAATCACTGTGGCTCTCAATTGCATTATGATCCTTAGGCACAGCTAATTAGAACTGGAATCCTAAAGGTAGTGAAGAAAACATCCATACACACGACGAGCCTCTTTAATTCTTTATTACTATCAATATGCGATATTATAAAGTTACCCAGCATTCTCGCACTCATTGCTGAATCCATTAATTGCCATAAAAAAATATGGGCTATATATACCAATACGGGCATTAATATACTGATTTGTCAATTCTGCTTATGCGACGTAACTACGCCATGTCAGTTTGTCAGCTTAGCATATGTTGTACAACAAGACAATCCTTCTATCACCAAATCAAAGAAAAAAGATATTCACGTGGTACTCCTACATCACTTTGCAGCTGAAATTTAGCGGTTCGATACCTACACCAACAATTGATTGCCATATGCGCACACGACACACGGCCAAGGGGAATAATTGCATCCATTACCAATGTCAACAAAATGGTATAATGCGCGCGTAAACCTACAGAACTTTGCCCTTACTCCACCGATTCTGCGCCAACTGTCAAGTAACCAGTACACATAGATTAAACAGCAACAAACAGTCTGAAGGTATAAGCACATTTCATAGGCGCATTCTCCACAACTAAATCACAAGGCACATAGACAAGGTGGGGGAAATAGACCTCCTGAAGGGCAGCGCGCACAGCATCCTCGACGTCCTCCTCCTCCTTGGCGGGCTCGTCGGCGTTGCCCCAGACGGGGCGCGGCGGCGCGGTGGTGGCGAAGTAGTCGTCGTCGTCGTCGTCCTCGACGTCCGCCCAGGACTTGGTGGTGAGCGGCGCGGGCGCCCAGAAAAGCTCCTTCTGCGGCGGCTCCTGCTGCTGCGCGGCGCCCTCGCCGTGCTTCTTCCTGGAGGACGACCCGGCCGCCTTCCCCTTATCGCCCTTCTTCTTCTTCTTGAGGGACTCGAGCGCCGCGAACACGTTGCCGGTGTTGAGCTTCACCTCATCCGCCGCTCCACCCCGCCTCCCCCCCGCCCACCATGCTCCCCGACCGCGCGCGGTGGACCGACCCCGGTGAGACGACCCGAGCGGACCCCGAACCCGAATCTGAATCTGCCCCGCCCGCCGATCTGCGGGGACGATGAATCGGCACGGAGGGTTCCTCGCCTCGCCGCCGGGGGATCGGACTTGGATTGGGATTCGGGTTGGGATGGAGGCGCGGTTGCTGCTAGGGTTTTGAGATGGATGGGTGGATGGAGGTGGAGGCTAGAGACGGAGAGGGGGACGTGTGCCGCAGCCTTCCCCTAGCGTTTGTCTAAGCAGCGGCGCAAGCGCAACGCAGAGACGAGACGGAGACACGGTGGCTTGCTTTGCTCTGCTGCCGTGCTTTCGCTGCCTATCGCTAGCTACAATTCTATCCACCCACCAGCATTACGCATTGCCAGACGGCACACGCCACGCGCGGTGCGGGTGCCGTGCCACGGCTGCCTCGTCTCTCCTAGACCTCGAGTTTTTTTTTTTTTTTCCCCCTTTCCACAACGCATGGACCATGTAGAAATGTCGCCGAGTAAAGTAGTGGTACAGTATCGCCGTGGTATAGGTCATGTCATGTGATTTTTCTTTTCCTTATTATCAGTGCTAAAAGCACGAGAAAAATCATAATGAAAAACGAAAACAAGAATTTAAGCGCAGAGGTTGCATCATTCATGATGCCAGTATTCACTGATGTTTTCTATAGACATCCCACCTCAAAATTCACGAGACAACCTACTCACTCAAGTCTCTAAATGACTATCACTTTCGCTTCTCGATAACTAAATAATGGTCAATGTTACTAAATATGTATAAAAAGATATTAATATTTATGAGACGCATTTAGTGTCATTGAAAAATCTTTGAATCTAGTTTTTAATAAATTTTTGTACTTATTTTCTAATTCAGTTAAACTTGTAGCGTGCATATTTAGGGATGCAGAGAGTATGTTTATCGCAGATAGGACGGATATTCTAACTCAAATTCAATAAGACAAACAACAGATACCGAGAACAATGTGTATCGAAAATGAGGGCACACTCATGTATCCGTATAGCGATCTGACAATGACGAGCAACAACGTTGTGTATGCTACCAATTATCTATTACTGTTTGGCGAAATGGTACAACAAGTATAGTGGAGACATTGCCAATCAAGATCAAGTGATGTATCGGAACTGGAACAACTTCTAGTTTACATGAGCACAAAAGGGTGACTGATTACTTATCATCCAAAGTGAAAATTGCATATGCGGTATAGTATGAGTAAAAAAAAAAAGAATACTATGCCTAGCAGCCAAAGCATCTCAAGCAACGAAGAATATGAAGATTGTGAGGAACACCGTCACCACAAAGAATATATTCATCATCAGCCACCAGTTGGATGAAATGCTATTGAGGTACTTCAGGAGCTGGCCTATGCTCCCTCCACGTTAGTCAATGTTTCATCCATGTTCTCGTCAATTCTGTCATGGCAACCCATCAATTGATACAAGATAATCAATACGGCACATCAACACACCAATACAATACAATAGGGGCAGCGTAGATCGGTAATACAGTAGTTGTCTGGGGATAAGGCCCAGAAAGATATATGCATGCTCCTACCAGTGCCAAAGTTATCACGGATGCCACGAGATTCTAATCAGCTAGGTACAAAAGTTGGTTTATTTTCTGCGATCATAAATTGGCACATAGTGTACTGTTTAAAGGTCATGCTTGTCCCACAGTGCCGTGGGACTGTTCATGTGCCTTGATCCTTAAAAACAACCCAGTCCCCACCTTCCTAATGGAACCATACTCTATTTTTCTTACTAAATAGATAGAAGTCCAAGAAATAATAGATAGGGTCCTCATGATCTAATTACTTAGTATAAAAAAAAAAGAAATTCCAAACCCTATCTGACCCTAATGTGTGTTGTAGGTACTGTTTAAATGCCAGTGTTAGTGTCTGCTTACAAGCTACCCAAACAGCCAAGCAACCATCAAATTCTCAAATTTCATTATATAATGTTTTAGACAATGTTCCTCTTTGATAATGCCATAAGATTCTCTAGGTGAGGATTCTCTAGGTGAGGTCATGATATACCAGGAAATAATAGATACGATAATCCTCGTGATCTAATTACTTAGTATAAGAAAAGTAGAAATTCCAAACCTTATCTAACCCTAATATGTGTTGTAGGTACTGTTCAAGTGCCAGTGTCAGTACCTACTAACAAGCTACCTAAACAACCAAGCAGCCAGCAAATTCTCAAATTTCATTATATAACGTTTCAGATAATGTTCCTCTTTGATAATGCCATAAGATTCTCTAGGTGAGGTCATGATATAGGAAGAGGTTTTTCTACTCCCGAGAGTAGTTAATCCCACCGAGAGTATATGCCGCATCAAGGCTCCAGCAAGTTAGGCGATGGTTAACGGGCTGACAACGAGACCCGTTTAGATTTTATTAGACGTCGGTTGGCTGTACAATGCGTGTGTATATCCCTTTTAGAAGTATATACCGTGAAAACCGGATCGGATTGATGCTCGGTTTGTTATACCTAGACATGTTACTCGCGGCTCCTGGTCTCTGTACATTAAAAGTGAAAGGACCTAATTGGCCTAGAGGGGGGGTGAATAGGCCTCTTTTGAAATCCTGAAATTCACAAACTCAAATGCGGAAGTTAAATACTCACCGGAAGTTCCGGTGGTTTGGAATAGAAGTTCCGGTGTGAAACCAAAACTTCTATTGCAAACCAACTAGAACTTCGGGTGTCCTAAAAGCTAGGTAATCAAAGTGAATGAGTTGTGATTTCAACTACTCAAGTTACCACACCCTTCTAGATGATGTATATGATGGAATCAATCTTTTAGACCTTCGAAGACCACCTTCTTGCTTAGAGTACTTCCTATGACAAAATATACAATAGAACAAACAAGAAGTACAATAACAAGGGTAGTCGAAGCTACCACCACAACAAGCACGCGGGACAAACGATTTTGTAACACCCCGGTGTTACGTTAAGCAAAACCTGCCATGTCATCATCATCATTGCATGAGCATTCATGATTAGAAAACCCTAATTCAAACAATTAAAATGAGTTTATGATTCTAGGGTGTTGTTTGAGTTCTTTATATCACATGTGTATGTGTTGATAATCTAAACTTCACTCACAAGTTTTACATTTATTAATAAAAGCCATCAACTAAAATGAATCTTGATGTTTGCTAGTGCTTGGCTAACTCTAACTCACATCTCAAAGATGTTTTATAAGGCAAGTGAGGTACAATGAAGAACCAAATTTGAAATTGGAGTTCAAAATCCTAAACCCTAGCTTGAGGGCTAAGTGTTGGGTTTTGAATTTCACTTTCAATTTTGGTGAGCTAATTGTAATTAATTTTCTAAATAAAAGTTGCTAACCAATGTCACTATTTCAAAGTATGAACTTTGTACTTTGAAAGTGTACTATTGGTTGGGTTTGAAAAGTGCCACATCATCATAATTTATTTGCCCAAAGATTCAGTTTGGAAATCATTTCAAAAAGGGAGATTTTCAGTGTGTTTTTACCCCCTTCCTAATTTCACCTCAAAATATTCAAAATTTTAGAAAACTTCCAAAATACAGTTTGTACATCTCTTTGAGCTCTACAACTTTGGTATACAAAGTTTTTCGAGTTTTTGAATAAAATTTGGAGTAATTTCAAAAGTAATTTGAATTCCAAATTGTCCTCTTTTGAGTTTTAAACTACAATTCAAAAATTTTTGGGTTTCATGAAAAATTTCCTAAATGAAAGTTGTAGACATTGAGAAATGGAACAACTTTTATTTTTGAGATTTTCATCTTTTATTCAAAATTTGAAAGTAATTTTAAAATCCCCAAAGTTAGGGTTTTGAACCTTTTCAAATTTGAAATCCAAATTCAAAAACTAAGTTGATTCTGACCAAGCTCTTTAAATCAAAGTTGTAGAGCTGGAAAAGTTGCACACTTGATATTTTGGAAGATTTTTGTGAACAGTTCAAATTTTCGGATTAATTTTGAAAATGAAAAAAATAGGTGTCCCTGCTACAGTAGATGAACAGGGGGGGTGCCATGCCGGCCGGTCGGCCGATGGCCGCCGTGGCCTTCTCGCATCGTCGCCGGGTTTTCACGCTGCCGCCACCCAGCTCAACGTCGTCGCGAAGCCTCTCTCCACTGTCCGACCGTCCCCGCCTCATAAAAAGCCGGAGGAGGCCGTTTTTTTTTTCTTCTTCTTTTTCTCGCTTTCCGCCGGCCGGCCGTTGATCCACCGCAAAAATTCACCCACCACGCAACACCGTTGCCCTTTGCGATTGCGCACAGCTCCGTCGTTTTCTTGCGCACCGATTGAGCCACTTCTTGCCCCTTTGACACCGGGCTCGGAGTAGCCTGCACCGCGCCGTATCTTCTCGCTTCTCCGGCCATCCGCCGTCACCTCACGGTGAGCCTTTTCTCTTTAACCAGGGCAGCTCGGAGTCGTATTCGAAGTGCACCGAGTCCGCTACTGGGATGTAGAGTCCGTCGGTGTGTTCGGTTTCGCCGGAGGAATTCCAGTGTGCCCGGCCGGGTTGGCGCACGAGAGAGGAGAGAGCCCGGTGTCCTCGGCGTATGTGCTCCGCTCGGCGGTCAAACGGAGCCGAGTAGTAGGTCGTTGGGTGCGGTGTTACGTGAGGAAGTCGTCGGTGCGACTGGTTTTGCCGGAGAAGCAGCACCGGCGAAGAACGGTGCCCGTCGCGCCGTCGGCACTGTTGCTTGGAGGAAGAAGAAGGAGGCGGGAAGAAGAAGGGGGACACAGGCGGGCCCGCCTGCCAGCCGGAGAGAGAAGGGGCGCGCGCCGCCCCGTCGCGGCGGCCGTCTTGCGCGCGCGTAGAGGCCGGGCCGTGCGGGCCGATGGGCCGCACAGTGAGCCCAGTGAAGGAGTGGAATCCTTTTTCTTTTTCCAATTTAAATTTCCAAGCACTACTTTTCATCTTTTTGCTATAATTTTATTTGGGCAGATAAAAATATGAGAAAAATATGTGTGTGCTCCTTGTAATATGCTCTGTCAATGAAAAATACTAACTTATGATTTTCAGTAAGTTTTAGTTATAATTAAAATTGCTCCTTTAATTAATAAATGCAACTTCCATGATTTTTAATAATTAAAATATAACTCCAATAATTATGAAATTTGTTTTGTGTGCTAATTAGATGGTAATGAGCTTAATTATGAAGTTTGGTTAAGTTTGGATTAAGTTTTGTATTAAGCTTAATTAATCCCTTTTTAATTAATGTTTAAATTAGTTAATTCTTTGATTAATTAGGGTTTAATCAATCTTTAATTAGCAAGTTAATTAGCGGCTTTCAACGACTGTGAAAATGGTCAATAAATTAGTAATCACCTCTAATCACCATTAGGGTTGCTTGATTTTGGGATTGAGTGATGACCCTAGGTCATTAACCCTAATGACCTTCGGCATTTCATGTTGATTGCGTATCACTATTCCGTCGTCGTCGACGCTAGTTATACCTTCCTAGAGTGAGGTTACCGTGAAGGAAAGTTGTACTCAAGATAGGTTAACGTTTGATGCATCGTTATCGCATGTTCATTCATTTACTGCATTGTAATCATGCATCTCAATCGTGTAGCTATCGAATCTGAGGAGGGAGTTGAGCCATCTCCGGTTCCCCGAAGAGGTTGGATCTGATCCTCGGTGATTGGGTAACCGCACCTCACTTCATCGAGCCCCAAGGCAAGCCCCCCTGCATTCAAACCCCGCCTTGTATTTCGAAAAGTTTTTATGATTTCATGTGATGATACTGCATTAGGTGTAGGATTTGTGTGTTACCCTACTTGATGCATTTACCATACCTTGATATATTATCCTGGATACCTGTTTTGATTTCGAAATGCTTAGTATGCGCTTAGTCTTGCTACTAGTGTAGGGTTTTGATAAACTGTTTACAAAGGTGTGATCACAATGATCCCTGATGGGAATTTATGAAAACTTGATGTTGCTTGTCGCCTACCTCTCACCTTGGCCGGGTCAGGGGTACGCCCAAGGACATGATGATGAGTAAATCGAGACGCCGGTGGAGTGACTTGCATCAGGAGGGGCTATTGCCCTGGTGTAGTGTCGTCCACTTGTGTCGGTTAAGCACCGTTCGTTGTTGGGCGCGGGGATCATGAGGTTATTGGATAGTACTAGTCGCATGCTAATGGCGGTAAACTCCACTTGGACTATCTTTTACTAGAACGGACAAGTAGCGTGTGCCCATCCTACGATGCGCACCGCCGAAGTGACCGAGCGGCCGTAGCGAGGTGGTGTACTGTACCTCCGTTACGGTAGGAAGAAATCCCGGGCGTGAGTTGATGTATGTAAGATGTTGGTCCTGCATACATCGTGCGGCTAGAAGCCCCACCGGGTATATAAAGCGATTCGAATCGTCGTGTGCTCCACGATATGGGAGCCGTGATCCAAGTACCAACATCGTAGTAATAATGGAAGTTGAGTATGGAAAGTTTTGAATTCGGTATATGTTTGACAAGTGATTGATACATTAAGGACTGGCTTAGTCTTTTTGGCAAAAGAGTCTTTTGATCTTGCTAAAGCCTCACCTTGATTCCTATTAGCCAGCATTCCTGAGTCTTCTCCCCAATTTTGGTCGGGTAAGTCTTGCGGAGTACTTTTGTACTCAGGGTTTGTTCAACCCCTGTTGCAGGTGAACCGCATGGGCAAGCGTGCTACGGCCCTTGCTGCATGACGGTTGTTGAAGAAGTGTCTGAGGAAGAGTGAATTGAGTGGCCTCCAGGCGGGGGGCACTTTTGTTGCGTGGTTTGTACTAAAGTATATAATGATACTTCCGCTTTGGGTTGTAATAATAATACTGTTTGTTTGTATAAGTTTTACAAAATGTTTGTAAATTAAGTTATTGTAAGTCTTCCGCTACTCACGGTATTTTGTATGAAAGTTTGTTGTAATACTGTGATGTCTCTGTAAGTATCGATCCTGGAGTGATTGTGGTTTATCGGGGATCCACCCGACGGAACATTCTAGGTTATATGGTGTATAAGCATGGTTGACTGAGGTCTTAAGGACAAGGTCAGTGCTTGTGGGCCATATAATTTAGAAGGTTACTCCCCACGTAGGGTATCGAGCGGTACTTACAAAGATACTCACAGTGTTACCTTTTAAAAATTTCAAAATACTTGGATCCAAAAGTTAAATGAGTTTTTAGTCCAAATTGCTTCTGCTCCGTCTTAATTCTTTCTTATAGTTTTGATAGGTGCGATTTAAAAGAAGGTCTTAAGCGGAGTATCATGTGTTTTTCTTTTGCCCTATATTACTAAAAAGTATGCTTATATTAGTTTAAAAAGTTTTTACTCGATCCGTAGGACCGATCATGCATCATATTTAATTCACATGTTTAAAATTTTATTCTCGAAACAAAGTGGTTGGGCTAAGTAAAATCAAACCTGTTCTTGCTGACTCTAAGGTTCCCTATCTTATAGACTCTATCTTTGCTTACTACTGGGATGGCACGCACTAAGCGCATCGCCCTGTAAGATGACCGGACCAAAGGGAGTACCGCGTCACCGGATGGCGCCACGTAGCCACGATCTTTGAGGCAGGACCTAGTGAGCCGCAGCTTGGGAAGAAGATAACCAAAAAGGCGAAAGATAGCTGAGTTGGCCGCGGAGCTAGCTATCGTTACCAAAGATCATTGCAAGGCAACAATTGAAAACATCAAGTTGAAGTCCGAGATAGAGAATCTGCGGGAGCAAGAACAGAAGGATATCAAGTCCATCCACGAGTATCGGCGGAAAATTGCGCAACTTGAGCAGAACTAGAAGCCACAAGAAACCAAAGAAATGATGGGTACGATGCTATTGAGGAGTTGCGTGGCTCGGTGGAGGATCTTGAAGCATATACCGCTGCATTACACGAGGAGGTCCATCATCGGTATAACCTCCACAATCCGGTGTACCAGCCAGCGGTAGTCGCAAATGATTTGGGATCGCTGGAATCACCCGGAGGTGTACCCGACCCCAACCAAGGAATCCGAAGCGGATGAGTCCGCATGCGGACAATGCGTCCCCGACCCGGATGAGGGATCGACATCCGAGCTCCCCCGAGAGAGAGAGAGATGTAATATATGTTAAATAGTCAACTTTGGGGTGTCCGGCCTATGGGCGGACTTGTAAAAATAAATAAGTGAACCTTTGTATGACCGGGCTTGCACCTTTGTTGCTTTCAATTTTAATAAATCCCCTTGTGAATAAATCCGATCTTGTTTATAACAGTATGTCCGGTTATTCACAAGAGAGGGGTGAGATCCCTCGGGCACCACAAGCACCACCGTCTTTTTGGTCAAGCGTGGCGCTTTTAGTCCACCCACCACCGCTCATCAAGTTCGCAGCTTCCTTGGAATGGCGGGATATTACCGTCGTTTCGTTCTGATTTCTCCAAGTTAGCCAAACCAATCACGAACTCCTCAAGAATCAAACCAAATTCCGATGGTCATCCGAATGTGAGCAAGCCTTCCATAAGTTAAAAGATCTTCTAACCACTTTGCCCCAATCCTTGCTCGGCCCGGATATTGAAAAGCCATTCGATGTGTATTGTGATGCGTCCGGCATCGGCATCGGATGTGTGTTAATGCAAGAAGGCAAAGTTATTGCTTATGCTTCGAGACAGTTGAAGCGGCATGAAGAGCACTATCCAACTCATGATCTTGAGTTAGCCGCAGTTGTGCATGCTCTAAAAATATGGAGGCATTATTTGCTGGGCAACAAATGTCATATTTATAGTGATCATAAAAGTTTGAAGTATATCTTCACACAGTCTGAGTTGAATATGAGGCAGCGAAGGTGGCTTGAATTAATCAAAGATTATGATCTTGACGTTCATTATCATCCTGGCAAAGCCAATGTGGTTGCGGATGCTCTTAGTCGAAAGAGTCAATGCAATTGTCTTACAGCCACTCCAGTAAATCTGAGCCTATGTCAAGAGTTAGAAAGATTAAATATTGATATGATTCCTCAGGGGAGTCTCAATGATATCACATTACATTCATCTATCCAAGAAAAGATTATTGCAGCTCAACGAGAAAGCAAAGGGCTTAAGCATATTAGAGAAAAAGTCAGATCAGGGCAAGCATCTTGCTTCCGCCTTGATGACAATAATGTGGTATGGTTCAAAAATCGGTTAGTTGTTCCTAAGGTCCCTGAACTCCGACAGCTGATTCTTGATGAAGCCCACCTAACCAGATTCTCAATCCATCCGGTAGTAATAAAATGTATCATGACCTGAAGCGTAGATTCTGGTGGACTAAAATGAAAATCGAGATAGCTCGCTATGTTGCAAGATGTGACAATTGTCGAAAAGTCAAAGCCGTGCATCCGAAGACTGCCGGAATGCTACAACCTTTACCAATTCCAAACTGAAATGGGAAGATATAAGTATGGACTTTATTGTGGGTCCGCTTTAGAACGCCCAAGGGCTATAATTCGATCCGGGTTATTGTGGATCGATTAACTAAGTCCGCCCACTTTATTCCTAAGTGAAGGATACGTTATACAAAGACCTCAAGTATGCTCAAACATACATAGATCGAATAATGAGTTTGCATGGGATTCCAAGAAGTATAGTCACCGATCGGGGTACTCAATTTATGGCTCACTTCGGCAAAAAGTTTCATGAGACTATGGGTACTAACTTATTGCACAAAGACCGCTTATCATCCCCAAACCGGAGGGCGCGGACCGAAAAGAGTAAATCAAATTCTAGAAGATATGTTGAGATCTTGTGTATTGACATATTCCTCAAAGATGGGATGAATGTTTGCCATTAGCAGAATTTGCTTATAATAATAGCTATCAAGAAAGTCTCAAAATGGCACCATTTGAAGCATTATATGGTCGACGATGTCGTACTCCACTTAACCGGTCCGAACCAGGAGAAAGGTGGTTCTATGGGGTTGATTTAGTTAAAGAAACTGAAGATAAAGTCGACAAATTCAAGCAAATTTGAGAAGGGCTCGGTCTCGACAAAAGAGTTATGCAGATCGTCATCGCCGACCCTTGGCGTTTAAAGTTGGAGATTATGTATACTTGAAGGTGTCACCGAGCAAGGGTATCGACCGATTCGGGGTGAAAGGTAAACTAGCACCTCGATACATCGGTCCATTTCAAATTATTGAACAATGTGGGAAGGTAGCATATCGTCTGGGTCTACCTGAGCAATTGTCTCTTGTACACAATGTGTTTCATGTGTCACAACTAAAAAAAATGTTTGCGAGTACCGCACCAGGTCGTCGACATTGAAGGCATCAATATTGAGCCCGATCTAACAAGTGCTTGAATATCCAATCAAAATTCTTGACCGAAAAGACCGAGTCACCCGCAGGCACATAAGAAGATTTTATAAAGTTCAGTGGGGTCAGCACTCTGAGGATGAAGCCACTTGGGAATCTGAGGAATTCTTGAACGAGCACTTTCCGGAGTTTCTTTCTTCTTTCTCCTAAGTCACGATTCGTTTCTAAGAATTGTGACTTTCCAAAAATATGAGACTTGTAATATGAACCTTCTACCTCCCTTATGAAACAATGTAAGATGTGTCCGCTTGATACATTTCCTTTTCCATTACTTAGCCCTAAGCTTTGAATCTCGGGACGAGATTCCTTTTAAGGGAATATAATGTAACACCCCTGTTACGTTAAGCAAAACCTGCCATGTCATCATCATCATTGCATGAGCATTCATGATTAGAAAACCCTAATTCAAACAATTAAAATGAGTTTATGATTCTAGGGTGTTGTTTGAGTTCTTTATATCACATGTGTATGTGTTGATAATCTAAACTTCACTCACAAGTTTTACATTTATTAATAAAAGCCATCAACTAAAATGAATCTTGATGTTTGCTAGTGCTTGGCTAACTCTAACTCACATCTCAAAGATGTTTTATAAGGCAAGTGAGGTACAATGAAGAACCAAATTTGAAATTGGAGTTCAAAATCCTAAACCCTAGCTTGAGGGCTAAGTGTTGGGTTTTGAATTTCACTTTCAATTTTGGTGAGCTAATTGTAATTAATTTTCTAAATAAAGTTGCTAACCAATGTCACTATTTCAAAGTATGAACTTTGTACTTTGAAAGTGTACTATTGGTTGGGTTTGAAAAAGTGCCACATCATCATAATTTATTTGCCCAAAGATTCAGTTTGGAAATCATTTCAAAAAGGGAGATTTTCGGTGTGTTTTTACCCCCTTCCTAATTTCACCTCAAAATATTCAAAATTTTTAGAAAACTTCCAAAATACAGTTTGTACATCTCTTTGAGCTCTACAACTTTGGTATACAAAGTTTTTCGAGTTTTTGAATAAAATTTGGAGTAATTTCAAAAGTAATTTGAATTCCAAATTGTCCTCTTTTGAGTTTTAAACTACAATTCAAAAATTTTTGGGTTTCATGAAAAATTTCCTAAATGAAAGTTGTAGACATTGAGAAATGGAACAACTTTTATTTTTGAGATTTTCATCTTTTATTCAAAATTTGAAAGTAATTTTAAAATCCCCAAAGTTAGGGTTTTGAACCTTTTCAAATTTGAAATCCAAATTCAAAAACTAAGTTGATTCTGACCAAGCTCTTTAAATCAAAGTTGTAGAGCTGGAAAAGTTGCACACTTGATATTTTGGAAGATTTTTGTGAACAGTTCAAATTTTCGGATTAATTTTGAAAATGAAAAAAAATAGGTGTCCCTCGCTACGATAGATGAACAGGGGGGGTGCCATGCCATGCGGCTCGGCCGATGGCCGCCCGTGGCCTTCGCATCGTCGCCCGGTTTTCACGCGCCACCCGGCTCAACGTCGTCGCGAAGCCTCTCTCCACTGTCCGACCGCCCCTCGCCTCATAAAAGCCGGGAGGGAGGCCGTCGTTTTCTTCTTCTTCTTTTTTCTGCTCGTCGCGGCCGTCGTTGATCCACCGCAAAAATTCACCCACCACGCAACACCGTTGCCCTTTTGCGATTGCGCACAGCTCCGTCGTTTTCTTGCGCACCGATTGAGCCACTTCTTGCCCCTTGACACCGTCGGAGTAGCCCAGACCGCCGTATCTTCTCGCTCTCCGGCCATCCGCCGCCGTCACCTCACGGTGAGCCTTTTCTCTTTAACCAGGGCAGCTCGGAGTCGTATTCGAAGTGCACTGAGTCCGCGCTGGGATGTAGAGTCCGTCGGTGTGTTCGGTTTCGCCGGAGGAATTCCAGTGTGCCCGGCCGGGGTTGGCCGCACGCCGGAGAGCCGCCGGTGTCCTCGGCGTATGTGCTCCGGCGGTCAAACGGAGCCGAGTAGTAGGTCGTTGGGTGCGGTGTTACGTGAGGAAGTCGTCGGTGCGACTGGTTTTGCCGGAGAAGCAGCACCGGCGAAGAACGGTGCCCGTGGCCGTGCCGGCGGCTTGTTCTTAGGAGGAAGAAGAAGGAGGCGGGAAGAAAGAAGAGGGTCGACAGCGGGCCCGCCTGTCGGCCAGAGAGGGAGAAGAACGCGGGGCGCGCCCGTGCGGCCGTCTTGTAGCGTAAAGAGCGAGGCGTCTTGGGCCGATGGGCCCGCAGTGAGCCCAATGAAGGAGTGGAATCCTTTTTCTTTTTCCAATTTAAATTTCCAAGCACTACTTTTCATCTTTTTGCTATAATTTTATTTGGGCAGATAAAAATATGAGAAAAATATGTGTGTGCTCCTTGTAATATGCTCTGTCAATGAAAAATACTAACTTATGATTTTCATTAAGTTTTAGTTATAATTAAAATTGCTCCTTTAATTAATATTTGCAACTTCCATGTTTTTTAATAATTAAAATATAACTCCAATAATTATGAAATTTGTTTTGTGTGCTAATTAGATGGTAATGAGCTTAATTATGAAGTTTGGTTAAGTTTGGATTAAGTTTTGTATTAAGCTTAATTAATCCCTTTTTAATTAATGTCTAAATTAGTTAATTCTTTGATTAATTAGGGTTTAATCAATCTTTAATTAGCAAGTTAATTAGCGGCTTTCAACGACTGTGAAAATGGTCAATAAATTAGTAATCACCTCTAATCACCATTAGGGTTGCTTGATTTTGGGATTGAGTGATGACCCTAGGTCATTAACCCTAATGACCTTCGGCATTTCATGTTGATTGCGTATCACTATTCCGTCGTCGTCGACGCTAGTTATACCTCCCTAGAGTGAGGTTACCGTGAAGGAAAGTTGTACTCAAGATAGGTTAACGTTTGATGCATCGTTATCGCATGTTCATTCATTTACTTGCATTGTAATCATGCATCTCAATCGTGTAGCTATCGAATCGAGGAGGGAGTTGAGCCATCTCCGCCTCCCGAAGAGGTTGGATCTGATCCTCGGTGATTGGGTAATCGCACCTCACTTCATCGAGCCCCAAGGCAAGCCCCGGATGCATTCAAACCCCGCCTTGTATTTCGAAAAGTTTTTATGATTTCATGTGATGATACTTTGCATTAGGTGTAGGATTTGTGTGTTACCCTACTTGATGCATTTACCATACCTTGATATATTATCCCCGATACTGCTTTTGATTTCGAAATGCTTAGTATGCGCTTAGTCTTGCTACTAGTGTAGGGTTTTGATAAACTGTTTACAAAGGTGTGATCACAATGATCCCTGATGGGAATTTATGAAAACTTGATGTTGCTTGTCGCCTACCTCTCACCTTGGCCGGGTCAGGGGTACGCCCAAGGACATGATGATGAGTAAATCGAGACGCCGGTGGAGTGACTTGCATCAGGAGGGGCTATTGCCCTGGTGTAGTGTCGTCCCACTTGTGTCGGTTAAGCACCGTTCGTTGTTGGGCGGGATCATGAGGTTATTGGATAGTACTAGTCGCATGCTAATGGCGGTAAACTCCACTTGGACTATCTTTTACTAGAACGGACAAGTAGCGTGTGCCCATCCTACGATGCGCACCGCCGAAGTGACCGAGCGGCCGTAGCGAGGTGGTGTACTGTACCTCCGTTCTGGTAGGAAGAAATCCGGGCGTGAGTTGATGTATGTAAGATGTTGGTCCTGCATACATCGTGCGGCTAGGAAGCCCCACCGGTATATAAAGCGATTCGAATCGTCGTGTGCTCCACGATATGGGGAGCCGTGATCCAAGTACCAACATCGTAGTAATAATGGAAGTTGAGTATGGAAAGTTTTGAATTCGGTATATGTTTGACAAGTGATTGATACATTAAGGATCGGCTTAGTCTTTTTGGCAAAAGAGTCTTTTGATCTTGCTAAAGCCTCACCTTTTTGATTCCTATTAGCCAAGCATTCCCCGAGTCTTCTCCCCAATTTTGGTCGGTAAGTCTTGCGGAGTACTTTTTGTACTCGGGGTTTTGTTCAACCCACATTGCGGGTGAACCGCATGGGCAAGCGTGCTACGGCCCTTCTTTGCCGCATGACGGGTTGTTGAAGAAGTGTCCGAGGAAGAGTGAATTGAGTGGCCTGCAGGCGGGGGGCACTTTTGTTGCGTGGTTTGTACTAAAGTATATAATGATACTTCCGCTGGGTTGTAATAATAATACTCTGGTTTGTATAAGTTTTACAAAATGTTTGTAAATTAAGTTATTGTAAGTCTTCCGCTACTCTGGTATTTTGTATGAAAGCTGTTGTAATACTTGTGATGTCTCCGTAAGTATCGATCCCGGAGTGATTGTGGTTTATCGGGGATCCACCCGACGGAACATTCTAGGTTATATGGTGTATAAGCATGGTTGACTGAGGTCTTAAGGACAAGGTCGGTGCTTGTGGGCCATATATAATTTAGAAGGTTACGCCACGCATTTATCCCGAGGTTCGGCTTTCTCCACAAAGGAGTGCCTACGTCCTCGTTGTTGAGGTGGCCACAAAGGCCCGACCACTAAGGTCACCTCCCTCAAGCAACCACAAAGGAAAGCTTGAGATATCCACTAAGATGAAGGGTAATACAAACGCTTGGGGTGCCCTCACAAGTAAATCAACACGGGCAACCACGAAGAACGCCTAAGAACGCCCGGCTAGGGTTCCAAGAACCCAAGAGTAATAAACACAAAACCAACCGGCGAGACGAGGAAACCAAGTGCTCAAGTCGAAGATCGATGCTCCCGCTCTCAAATCTCACGTCCCCTAGCTCAAACAATCGAGGATTGAAGCTTGGAAGCAAGGGGAGAGAGAGTGTGGGTGAGTCAACGCTTTGGGGAGGTCGAGTGAACAAAGTGAATGAGTGTAATGCCCGGCGTAACCATTAGAAACGGAGCTCAAAAGTATTTATACTTCGGCCTCCGAAGGCCTACCTAAGTTCTGGTGGAGCCCACGGGAAGTTCCGGCCAAGGTGGATCCGACCGCTGGCTGGAATCGGGCGAGACTCGGTTGGACCGAAGTTCGGTCCCACGACCGGAACTTCCGGCCGCCAGCGGGAGGGAGCGTCGCGTGCAAGAGATGGCTTCCGGTCTGCGGCCGAGCCTCCGCTACAGCGAACTTCCTCTAAGGGGACGGAACTTCCGCCAAAGCCGAAGCCCGCCTACCGTCGCGTTGGGGGATCGCTTCCGGTCTCTCGACCGAGCCTCCGTTCCGGGCGGAACTTCCGGTCGGGAGCGGAACTTCCGCCAGGACAAAAGCCCAGCCCAAAGAAATTCGCGAGGAAGGGCTTCCGTCGCCGACCGGACTTCCGGATCCTGCGGAAGCTCCGGAGGGAGGCCTGGACTTCCTGGTCAAACCTGCAGAAAAAGCACAGGCCTTCTATGTGCGCGAGTGAACCGGTCTCTCTCAAGCTATTCTAAAGCATCGACATGAGCACCTTTGTTCCCCATCTAGCGAGCTAATTTTGTATCCCTCTTGATAGTACGGCATCTCCTACGACTCAATTCAAAATAAAATGAGAGAGAAACACTTGAGTCGAATCGCCGTTTGTCCATGAAATTTAGGGTGCTATCGTTCACCAAATTCTTTTCGTTTAAATCCACCAATGGACTAACACCTGTAAATATCACTTGATGAACATGTTAGTCGCTAATTTGATTGTCATTAATTATCCAAAACCCACACCGGGGGCGAATGCACTAACAAACTCCCCCTTTTTGGTAATTGATGACAACCAACTTAGGCTTATAGATGATAGAAAGAATTTGAGCTTTTGAATTCCAAAATTTAAGACAAGCTCCCCCTTAGTGTATGCATTGGATTTGAATTTCAAAATCTTGAGTGAAATCAAGATGGCATACACTAGAAAAAGCTCCCCCTAAATTTTGCAATCCGTGGGGTGCCTAAAGATGTGTGTGGCAAGAAAACCGTGATGCATATGACAAGATATATCACAAGAATAAAGTGAAAGAACATGAATGGTTATGGTAGAAAGAAAAAGACTTAACCAACATAACCATTCTAAAAACAACAAACACCATCACAATATCTCATAAGAAGCATCACATGACAATAAATAAGAATAGATTAACTTACAATCATCCACCACACATAAATAGTTCAAGTTCTACCACATAGTTCACCACACGAGATTAAGAGTTATTACAGACCGAAATTTTAACTACCCCTATTACATCATGAATAAGCCTAACACTCCCCCTTTGGCATCAAATGCCAAAAAGGGTAGGCTTCGAGAAAGCAAAAGGGGCAAAGCAACATGCACTACGCGTCGCCAAAGAAGCCATGGGTCGAGGAAGGACCAGCTCCAGGATCACCACCACCAAAAGCAGGAGCACCAGAAAGAGACGACCTCGTGACGTCATCAGCTGCACCAAAGAAGTCCTGATAAGAGGCGCCCAGCTCGGTGTCCTCCATGGTGTAACCGGAGGGAAGCCCACCGCCATAAGAAGGATCAAAAGCGGTGAAGGAAGGGTCCTGCTGCTGCTGCTGCTGCTGCTCTCCTGCATCAAACTCATGGCCCCCATACATAGCATCATACTCAGCGTAGGGGTCCTGGAAGTCTCGAAGTGGAGATGAGGGAGTGAGATCGGCCTTCTCCTCTAAGCGACGAAGACGCTGATCGGTCTTCTTCTGAGTGTAGCAGAAATAGGAGAAGAACCTCTGAAGTGCATGGCGAGTAGCATCACCACGCCCACGGCCACGACCACGACCACGGCTGCTCTCACCACCAGCTGTAGCACCACCACCAGAAGGGTCCACAGGAGGAGCCTCCTCAGCCTCAGCACCACCCAAGTCCTCATCCTCAGGAGCAGCACCACCAACACTATCCATAGGAGCCTTGCCCTTGCCTGTAGGTGCCAGGATGTTCTTCACCTTCCAAGCCTTATGAATGACATCATGGTGGAAGGAGAATCCAACCACTTGCTCAATCACATACATGAGATAAGGTGCATATGGCAAGGACTTGTGTGGATCAGTCGAGACATCCTCAATATTCCTCCAAAGGAGATCAGTCACACTAAATCTCTTGTCAAGACCAAAACACACAAGAATAGCAGGAGCATGGTTTTGCAACTTGGTGGCATCTCCAATCTTGGGATCAATGGTGGCACGAATCAAGTTGTTGAGCACATAGAAGTAGGGCTTCAAGTTGTGAGTGGTGCCATTTGCTTGAGAAGCATCGTGATAAAGTCCAGCCTCAATGAAGTCCGCACGCCCAACACCACGTGCATAGTGACCATACAAGCTAGGAGCATTTCTATCCTCGCTAGTGAGCCCAAGAAGACGGGAAAACTGACGGTAATCACAGCGGTAGTGGAGAGACTCTGTCATCCAGTGAAGTACCTTGTTTTCCTCATCAATGTAGAGAGTGGCCCAAAACTGAAGAATGATCTCGCTGTTCCAGTTGTGCTTGAAGTTCATGAGCCCCAAGATGCGCCACTCCTCTAGCTTCTGAATCAGCCTGTCAATGTCAGGGTGGTGGTGCTCTTCGAGGGACTTGAGGGTGGGAGCCTTGTGCTGCACAATGGGAAGTGTCGTGCCCCTTTCCCCCGCCTTGAAGCACACATGATGATAATAGTCACTATGAAATTGTGACTATAAACGAGAATCCACACCTTCAAACTTTGTCCATTTAAAAGGGTTCTCCTTTCGCATCCTCTTGACATCCCTTGCTTGCTTGCGGTAGTCGATAGGCCATCTGGGATTGACTCCGGCGGGAGTCACCGGCAAGCGAGGCTTGGGAGCAAAGCGTGCATGGTGAGGAAGTAGCCGGTTCATTGTGGCTGCACCAATGGTGACGGGTGAGCGCCGAACATACTTGTGGAGCGATAGCACGGCCTTCCACCTCAATCGACTAGCGACCTCTCAGATCATTAACCATCTCATCGGTGAGCAAGAGGTGGACATGCACGAGTACGAGTGCGGTCGAACACCGATAGGACCTTCATCATCGACGAGAGACGACGATCGAGATCCACCACGCCCGTGCAGCACGAGGTCCACGAGGACGATCCTCCTCCCCATCACCTATACTCGGAGGACGAGACCGCTGCGCGCCCGGACGAGCCGCACGACCCGGATTGGTGCGACGAGTCATGCTGCACAACACACAAAAACACACGACCCCGGGGAAGACTTAGACATGGTAGTGGAATGCAACAAAGGGATCGACAAGTAGAGCCACGGGTGCACATCGCATTGGGGGTCCATCGGAACTTCCTGGCCGGGGACCGAACTTCCGGTGGAGCCCTAGTGCGACAGAACCACGTGCTCCACGTAGAGATCGACCACGTGCATTGCATGAAAGACATTCCAACAAAGATGTATATACAAATAATTGCTAGCACGTGCAAGGAATCAACCCAAAACCAAGTACATTGGGAGATCGAGAGGAAATCCCGGTACCTTGTTCCTTGGAGAGAAAGGGGTCAAATCCGCACGTGCCAAAACCTCCCTGCGTCAACCAACTCCACCAACGAGATCTTCAATGCCGGGGCAAGCTCCTCCCCAAAGGGATTTGGAAGGGAGTGGAGGAGGAGAGAGATCGGGGGAGGAAGAAGATGGAGTCGCCGCCGCCGCTACAATGCTCGGGAGAGACTAGGGTTGAAAAGGTAAGCCTTTGACTTGAAAAAAAACGACACGAGAACCACTTTTACTGCGGTCAAACCCGATCGGACCGGAAGTTCCGGTGGGGAACCGGAGCTTCCGGTGGGAACAAGAACAAAGGGGCGTCGCGTTCTCCGAACGGCTTCCTGGCCTGGCCGGCGGGACTTCGGCTGGGACCGAACTTCCGGTCCATAGGGCCCGGAACTTCCGGTGGACCGTAAAGCACCCACCAAGAGCTAACAACGTGGTGAACTTTATGGTATACTCAAACCAACTCATATATGCCCGATTTCATTCAATCAATACATAACCATGGACACATTTGAGTTGTTAAAAATAGATTTTGAAATTTGCACACAAATTTTCACAATCTTTTGACCAATTCTATATCAATCAATTATGCACAAGATATCAAGCCACGTTACGAGAATCAATGATATTTAGTTCACTCCTCAAAGCACAAAATCTTGACTCATCTAGGGGCTTTGTGAAGATATCGGCTAGCCGATTATCGGTGCTCACATGATGCAAAGCGATATCTCCTTTGGCTTCGTGGTCTCTCGAAAAGTGATGCCGGATGTCTATGGGCTTTGTGCGAGAGTGGTTTACAGGGGTTATTTGCCAACTTAATGGCACTCTCATTGTCACACAAAAAAGGGGAATCTTGGTTAGCTCACATCCAAAGTCTTTAAGGGTCCGCTTCATCCGCAGTAGTTGGGCACAACAAGCGCCGGCCGCCACATACTCGGCTTCAGCAGTTTGACAAGGCAACACTATTTTGCTTTTTAGAACTCTAAGACACTAAAGACCTACCAATAAATTGGCAAGTCCCAGTACTCTTTCGATCTACTTTGCAACCGGCGTAATCCGAATCGGAGTACCCAAGCAAATCGAAAGTGGAGCCCTTAGGATACCACAAGCCAAGATTAGGAGTGTGTACTAAATACCGAAAAATTCTCTTAACAGCCATAAGATGACATTCTTTAGGATTAGCTTGAAATCTTGCACACATGCACACGCTAAGCATAATATCGGGCCTAGATGCACAAAGGTAAAGCGAGGGATCCAATCATGGAGCGATATACCTTTTGATCCACGGCCTTGCTATCTCCTCCAAGGTCGAGATGCCCGGTTGTCGGCATTGGTGTCTTGATGGGCTTGGCCTTGTTCATGTCAAACTTCTTCAACATGTCGGAGGTGTACTTGGTTTGACTTATGAACGTGCCTTCCTTGAGTTGCTTAATTTGAAATCCAAGAAAGTACGTCAACTCTCCCATCATAGACATCTCAAACCTTTGAGTCATAATCCTACTAAACTCCTCACAAAAAGCCACATTAGTACTACCAAATATAATGTCATCGACATATATTTGGCACACAAAAATATCATTATTGACTTTGCGAGTAAATAAAGTAGGATCGGCCTTCCCAATCTCAAACCCTTGTTTGAGTAGGAAGTCCTTGAGACAATCATACCAAGCTCTAGGGGCTTGTTTCAACCCATAGAGCGCCTTGTCGAGCTTGTAGACGTAGTCGGGATGCTTGGGATCTTCAAAACCCGGTGGTTGCTCAACATATACTTCTTCGGATAGGGGGCCGTTGAGGAATGCACTCTTCACATACATTTGATACAACTTGAAGTCATGATGAACTGCGAAAAGCTAGTAAGATCCGAATTGATTCTAGCCTTGCCACCGGTGCATATGTCTCCCCAAAGTCCAAACCTTCTACTTGAGTGAATCCTTGAGCCACCAACCGTGCCTTGTTTCTTGTGACCACGCCATGCTCATCTTGTTTGTTGCGAAAGACCCATTTTGTTCCAATCACATTTTGCTTGGGTCTTTCCACCAAGGACCAGACTTCATTCCGAGTGAAGTTGTTCAACTCCTCTTGCATTGCCATAATCCAATCTTCATCTTCAAGTGCTTCTTCAACTTTCTTGGGCTCTATTGGTGACACAAAAAGAGAAGTGCTCACAAAAGGTTGCCAATCTTGATCTTGTAGTAACTCCTCTTTGAATACTCCCAAGAATGTTGTCAACGGGGTGATCCCGTTGAATGGTATGATGCACTCTTGGATGAGGTACTAGACTTCTTCTTTGGATTGGGCCATCATCATCACTATCATTGTCTTGATTTATTTGAGAATCAATGATTTGATTATCTTGAATGTTTCCTTGATTATCTTCTTCTACTTGTGTTGGATTTTGATTTGCATGTGTTCTTGAGCCATGATCCCTTCTTGAAGTTGGAGTGTTGTCATGGGCATCGCTTGACCCATGATTTATACTAGGATCATGGTTGATTTGCAGTGACTCATCATCATCTTCTTCAACGGGCTTGACTTCACCGGTTGCAAGCTTCTTTATCACTTGATGAGACGGTTCTTCTTTTCCTACAATTTCAAAGATTGACTTGCTCCTTTTGAGAGCCGTCGCTTTCATCAAAAGTCACGTCTACCGCAATTTCAATTTGACCGGTGGTCTTATTGAAAACGCGGTATCCATGTTCGTTAGTACCATAACCAAGTAGGAACCCTTCATCTACCTTAGGTGCAAACTTAGAGCTTTTGGATTTCTTATTAAGTATGAAACACTTGCATCCAAAAACCCTAAAGTAATCCACCTTAGGTTTGTTACCTGGGTGAGTAGCTCGTAGGCGGTTTTCTTCCTTATTTTGTGAAGATATAGGCGATTGATGGCATGACATGCCGTGTTCACGGCTTCCGCCCAAAAATCCTTCTCCGGGTCTTGTACTCATCCAACATTGCTCTTGCGGCTTCAATGAGTGTTCGGTTCTTCCTCTCCACAACACCATTTTGTTGAGGAGTGTAAGGAACTGAAAACTCATGCTTGATGCCTTCATCATCAAGGTACTCTTCAATGTTGGTGTTCCTAAACTCCGTCCCGTTGTCACTTCTCACTTTCTTGATCTTCACTTCAAACTCATTTTGAGCTCTTCTTGCAAACTTCTTGAAGATCCCTTGGGTTTCACCTTTATCTCTCAAAAAGAACACCCAAGTGAAACGAGAATAATCATCAACAATTACAAAACCATATTTGTTACCTCCAATGCTTATGTAAGCATTGGGTCCGAATAAGTCCATGTGGAGAAGCTCAAGTGGTCTTGTAGTTGTCACTATGTTCTTGACGGGATGTTTAGCTCCAACTTGTTTTCCTTTGGCTTGACACGCACTTTGCAAATTCTATCTTTCTCAAAAGAGACATTTGTTAGTCCAAGGATGTGTTCACCTCTTTGAAGGTCGGCCAAGTTCCTCATGCCAACATGAGCTAGTCGGCGATGCCATAACCAGCCCATACTAGATTTTGCCACTAAACAAGTCTCGGACCCCACTTTACTAGTTGCAAAATCAACTAGATAAAGCTTGCCCTTTAGTTGACCCGTAAAAGCAATAGAGGAATCCGCCCTTCTAGAGACTTCCACACCCTTATCCGTAAAGAGACAATTGTATCCCATCTCACAAAGTTGCGAGACGGACAACAAATTGTATCCCAACGAATCCACAAGTAGAACATTAGAAATTGAATTATCATTTGAGATAGCAATTTTACCCAAACCAAGGATATCTCCTTTACTATTGTCACCAAAGACAATCCTTTCACATGAAGTTTGATTTGGTTGAAAGGAAGTGAACATATTCTTCTCTCCGGTCATATGATTTGTGCATCCACTATCAAGCACCCAACTTGATCCACCGGAGGAATAATCCTGCAAAACAAATTTAAGCCTTTGTTTTAGGTCCCGAGATGGAACCTAGAGGATTAGTCACAAAAGGTTTGGGCACCCAAACACTCCTCAAGATTTGCCTCTTCTTGAGAGCGCCCACATATTTCACCACAATCTTGCCATCCTTGTCCCAACAACACATATAGTCACAAATGTGGCTACGTGAGATGGGCACTTGTTGCTTGGGCACCTCCACTTGCTTGTTCTTGTTACTCTTCTTGTTGTTTGCTTGTGTGCTTGAGGGTGTGCTAACATTGTTCACCTTGTTGATAAGATCAACAAGTGGCACACTCTTGTTGAACTTCACACAAGCTACCCCATTGACTATGTTCCTTCCATTGGCCTTTCCATCATACCTATTGTAGCCAATGCCATCCTTGATCAAGGGGTGTCTTGATGCCTTGTACACATTTGCTTGTTGCTTTTCCTTACACTTGCAACCAACTTTAACAATAGAGTTCAACCTTTGAATCTCCTTGTCTTTCTTCTCTAGTTCAACAAGGTTAGTCGCACAAGCATTTATATCAACATTAAAGCATCTCTCACAGCCCTTACTAGATGAAGCTTTAGTTTCTTTGGAAGCGGTAGAGGTGCTTCTCCAAAGAGTCTCATAGTTTAGCTCAAGATTATCATATTTCTCTTTTAAGCTTGCAAAGCTTTCTTGAGCCAAACTAAGATCATGCTTTAGAGGAGCTAAAGAGTCATTGAGTGAAGAGTGTTCCTTGGTCAAGCATTCATATGAGTCCTTGACCATGGACAATTCTACACTCAACTTCTCAACCTTTTCCGTTTCCAAGGTGAGGGACGCCTCAAGTCCTTGGGTCTTCTCCCTTTCCTCTAGGAGCAATTCCCCTTGCGACTCAATGCATGACTCACGCTCTTCTATTGTGTACAATAGCTTCAAGATTTTAGTTGCGGCCTTTTTACCATATTTCTTAATGATTTTGCTAGCATAGTTCTCATCATTTTCATCATCACTATCACAATCACTAGATGTATGAGTAGGAGAGTTAGGAGGCACCTTATCTCCCTTTGCCATGAGGCAAGTAGGAGTGTGATAGTTGTTGTCGGTGAGGTTGGCGAAGAGCGAAGGTGATGAAGAAATGTTGGTGAAGAGAGATGTCGATGTAGCAATGTCGGTGATGAGCGTTGAGGAAGAAGATGCTTCTTGTATAGCAATTGCTGCCACACTCTTCTTCTCATTTTCATTGTCATCTTCACTATCATCATCCGATTGCCATGCTTGACCTAAGTGTGCTTCACCTCCCTTCTTGTTCTTGTACTTCTTGTCACTTTTCTTGTTGAATCTAGACTTCTTGCCTTTGTTTGGACAATCCGCAAATCGAAATGATCAATATCACCACACTCATAGCAAAATCTCTTCTTGAAGGGCTTGCTTCCACCATTTCTTCTCATCTTGTCTTTCTTCATTCTAAGAAACTTCTTGAAGTTTCTCACTAGTAAAGCTTGCTCATCATCAAGATCATCATCATCACTTTGCTATCCGCACGCCGCAACGCCTCTTGTTGCTATAACTTGTGTCTTCATCTTGTGATGCCTTGAGTGCAATACTTTTTCTATGTCTCACTCTTTCTTTGGCTTCATCATCTAGCACTTCATGATGCAATAGCTTGGCAAGCATTTCCTGTGGTGTCATTGTGCTATAGTTGTCCTTCTCCATAATGAACGCAAAGCATACTATTCTTTTCTCTATACACTCTACAAATCTTCCTAGCCGCTGCAAAGTCATCCCACCTTGTGTCTCCAAGTGCTCTAATTCTATTCACCAAGGTCATGAATCTATCATACATCTCTTGAGTGGTCTCTCCTTCCAATGTGAAGAAGTTTTCAATCTTTCCATGTAGAAGCTCAATGTTTCCCACTCTTACACTCTTGTCTCCTTCAAATGAGACTCTCAATGTCTCCCAAATTTGCTTGGCACTAACCAATCCATTAACCTTGTTGTTTTCTTGCGGAGATAAGCATTGTAAGATCAAGGTTGCTGCCGTTGCATTGAGTTGAAAGTCCGCGGCATCTTCGGTGTCCACTCATTAGGATCTTTAGGAACATCTACACCAACTTCAACCACTTCCCAACATCTTGCGGCAATAAGATGCAACTTCATCCTATGTGCCCAATCAACATATCTCACTCCATCAAATTGAGGTGGCTTGCCGGGATTGACTATTGGCATGTTTGGATTGGTTCCCTTGCTTGATGACCCATAGTCAAAACCGGTTCTTGCATATGCTTTTGGTGTCTTGTCACCGCCTTCATTGGTTGACTCGGCACTTTTCTTGTCTAGTACTTCCTTCATCTTGTCAAGTTGCTCTTGCATCTTGTCTAATTGCTCCTTTTGCTGCACTTGGAGCTTCTCGGCGAGTTGAGCGGTGATTTGCTCAACTAGAGTCTTCATGGTGTCCGCATCCATCTTGGCCAAAGTTACTCCTCACGCGGTAAAGCGTCAATCCGAGGGACCACGGCTCTGATACCAATTGAAAAGACCTAATTGGCCTAGAGGGGGGGTGAATAGGCCTCTTTTGAAATCCTGAAATTCACAAACTCAAATGCGGAAGTTAAATACTCACCGGAAGTTCCGGTGGTTTGGAATAGAAGTTCCGGTGTGAAACCAAAACTTCTATTGCAAACCAACTAGAACTTCGGGTGTCCTAAAGCTAGGTAATCAAAGTGAATGAGTTGTGATTTCAACTACTCAAGTTACCACACCCTTCTAGATGATGTATATGATGGAATCAATCTTTTAGACCTTCGAAGACCACCTTCTTGCTTAGAGTACTTCCTATGACAAAATATACAATAGAACAAACAAGAAGTACAATAACAAGGGTAGTCGAAGCTACCACCACAACAAGCACGCGGGACAAACGATTTATCCCGAGGTTCGGCTTTCTCCACAAAGGAGTGCCTACGTCCTCGTTGTTGAGGTGGCCACAAAGGCCCGACCACTAAGGTCACCTCCCTCAAGCAACCACAAAGGAAAGCTTGAGA
Source organism: Chrysopogon serrulatus (assembly GCA_015844335.1). Taxonomy (NCBI): domain Eukaryota; kingdom Viridiplantae; phylum Streptophyta; class Magnoliopsida; order Poales; family Poaceae; genus Chrysopogon; species Chrysopogon serrulatus. The sequence goes on along the minus strand of JADLZL010007553.1, from coordinate 6,011 downwards.
TATCCACTAAGATGAAGGGTAATACAAACGCTTCGGGGTGCCCTCACAAGTAAATCAACACGGGCAACCACGAAGAACGCCTAGCCGGCTAGGGTTCCAAGAACCCAAGAGTAATAAACACAAAACCAACCGGCGAGACGAGGAAACCAAGTGCTCAAGTCGAAGATCGATGCTCCCGCTCTCAAATCTCACGTCCCTAGCTCAAACAATCGAGGATTGAAGCTTGGAAGCAAGGGGAGAGAGAGTGTGGGTGAGTCAACGCTTTGGGGAGGTCGAGTGAACAGTGAATGAGTGTAATGCCTGGCGTAACCATTAGAAACGGAGCTCAAAAGTATTTATACTTCGGCCTCCGAAGGCCTACCGGAAGTTCGGTGGAGCCCCACCGAAGTTCCGGGCAAAGGTGGATCCGACCGTTGGCTGGAATCGGGCGAGACTTCGGTTGGACCGGAAGTTCCGGTCCACGACCGAACTTCCTGGCCGCCAGGCCGGGAGGGAGCGTCGCGTGCAAGAGATGGCTTCCTGGTCTCGACCGGAGCCTCCGCTACCAGCGAACTTCCGGTCACAGGACCGAACTTCCGCCAAAGCCGAAGCCCCGCCCTACCGTCGCGTTGCGAGGGGGATCGCTTCCGGTCTCGACCGAGCCTCCGCCCGGGCGGAACTTCCTGGGTCGAGAGCGGAACTTCCGCCAGACAAAAGCCCAGCGGCCGTCGCGCGAGGAAGGGCTTCGGTCGCCGACGAAGGACTTCCGGTCCCAGGAAGTTCCGCTGGGAGGCCTGGACTTCCTGGTCAAACCTGCAGAAAAAGCACAGCCTTCTATGTGCGCGAGTGAACCGGTCTCTCTCAAGCTATTCTAAAGCATCGACATGAGCACCTTTGTTCCCCATCTAGCGAGCTAATTTTGTATCCCTCTTGATAGTACGGCATCTCCTACGACTCAATTCAAAATAAAATGAGAGAGAAACACTTGAGTCGAATCGCCGTTTGTCCATGAAATTTAGGGTGCTATCGTTCACCAAATTCTTTCGTTTAAATCCACCAATGGACTAACACCTGTAAATATCACTTGATGAACATGTTAGTCGCTAATTTGATTGTCATTAATTATCCAAAACCCACACCGGGGGCGAATGCACTAACAAAAAGTCATACTTGCGTTCATTAACTTCTTTTTTTTGTCAGAGATAGAGAAGTTTGTCCATATATACATGTACGGTAGTATGCGTTCATACTTTTTCATTGGAGTATATCCACATACTTTAATATAAAACTAGTATGCGTGCCAGGAAGTGCCTCAGAGATTGAGTGTATACTTATTTGTTACTAAAGTATATTAGTATGTATGCCAAAGGTATAATGTTATTTTTAAGAAGAGTACATGTACTACTCCGTCCCAAAATAATAGTCGTTTTTCGGTTTTAAATGCCACAAGTTTGACTCGATTTGTAGAAAATACGCACAATATTTATATCTCCGAATAATTTTCTTAAAAAACTAGATTCATAGATCTTTCCGACGATACGAATTATGATACTAATCGATAATATTTATTATTTATAAAAATTACCGGCATTTATTTCTCGGGAAACGAAAGCGACAGTTATTTTGGGACGGAGGGAGTATGTATTTTTTGACAATATTTGATTTGCAAAGCAGTCTGTACGCGTGTACATATTCTTTTATATACGAGTATGTTTGCATCCAAAATATGGAAATATATCCTTTTTCGTTTGAAAGCCGCTACACATGCAACTGTATGTATAGTCACATTTCAACATGGGGGTATACGTACATACTTTGAAATTTAAAGTGTCATACAATACTAGTACAATCTTATCTGAATAAAATACCAGGGAAACTACTGTGCACCTAGAAGAATAGTATAAACTAATACTAATCCAAGATGTATAAACAGTAGTATGAACTAATACTTTCACAAAAAAAGGTATGAATAAATACTTGCTATGAAAAAAGCGAGTATGATGAAATACTAATAGTATGAGTACATATATGTACATAATTTTCAGAATGGAGTATTATTACTCTTCCGAATAGAGTATCTGTGCGTACTTTTGTTAGTAGAGTTAATACAAATGTGAGTCTTGTACTCAAGAGTAATTGCTGCCGTGTATCTCCGATCCTAATCTCCTTTGTCTTGACGTTGCTTGGCTTCAACTTGTCTCCGGTCAGTCACAAAATTCATGGTGCTGAGCAAAGTACGCCGGCTATATATGAAACCAAGGAAAGCGAGGCCATGTTCTGCGTGATGGTGATTTGTATTAAGATCAGATAAATAGAATCAAGATGTGAGTATATTTATGTACCAGCTGCATGCAAGGCAGAGGTGGAGAGGCATACGCAGCTGCGCGGCTGCCGCCGAACGTCTGCTACTAGGTGTGCTCGCCGATGTGAGGTGCGACTGTTGCCAAATGAATGCTAGAATCTGAATCCACCGTATCCACTGCATAAAAAGCTGCTGATTGAGAACTCAAGAATCTGCATTACAGAAAACAAAAAATCTGATCAGGGCGGAGGCATACCGAGAAAAAAAAGAAGGGGATCACTGCAGCTCGCAGATCGGGCTGGATCTCCGTTCCGATCCAGTCTAGCTAGTGGGTGATCAAAAGGACGACGTCGACACCCTACCGCCGGAGAAGAAGGAAGATCGACGCAGTGGTGGAACTGGATGCCTGGATCTGGATCACGACGTCGTTCGGTGGAGAGAACGAGAGCCGCCTGCTGCCCAGACGGCGGCCACCCTGCTTCCGCTCCATGCAGCGTCGTAGGCCGCCGGCATCGCCTGTTTCCTTGCCGGGCAGCGAGCGATCGCCTGTTTCCTTGCCGGGCAGCGAGCGACGGGTGACGATGACCTAGATGAGAACGAACGGGATAGGAATGAATTTGAATGGGAGTCGTACCTATCTCATCTAGCGAGTTGAGCGGAGGAATAATATAAAAATCATTTACTCGATTGGTATACGCGGTGGACCGTATAATGCTTTAATGGGTTTTTTACTCGATCCGCTAAGAGCAGTTTGAACGTGTGGCCGGATGGGCATTGCGTGATTGGGAGGAGGGAGTAGCTACTCCCTAGGAGTATGATGGAATTTATATAGGGTGAGTTTTCTATACTCCCAGGAGTATCTACTCCTAACTAACACCGTGAGACCAGCTAACGGTGCGTTAATTACTCTAGCTAGCCAGCCGTACGGTGGGTTGGGTATATTGTCTTTAATTTTTTTTTGTTTTTGAAATCGTGATGTGTGGTCGTGCCTGCATGCATCTGCGAACTGTATTTACAGATATACTGCCACGCTTTTAAAATTTAATAAAGAAACTATGGCCACGTACGCTTATGGAGCATGTATATATAGTAATATTTTTATTATTTGGAGATCAGACTAGTATATTGATTAAAGTATGCTCACATACGCATACTTTCTAAGTATGTAGGCATATTTTTTTGTTAATTAGTGAGAAACAGTATGCTCACATACGCTACTTTCTGGAGTATGTAAGCGTACTTTTCCATGAAAAGGGTATGTATGGTTACTTTTTAAAAAGGACTAACCGAGTATATGCATGCATACTGAATGCAGTAGTATGCGTGTACATAATTCAAATTTATAGTATCCTTATATACCAAGTTTCAGATGTGAGTATGACCAGATACACGAATCAGATTTGAGTATCATTATATACCAAAAGTTTATACATGAGTATGACTATATACACACGATTACCAAGTAAGTTTATACGTGAGTATGACCATATACACGATTACCAAGTCGTGGATAAGTAACAGTATATAGTTTTAATTCCATTTTTTTAAAGCAAAACAATTAGACATACGAGACAAAATAAAGTCAAACTTTCAATAGCCAAATCTATATACAAATATTGATGGAAAAAAATATCTTGAGCAGTCTTAAATATTGAAATTTATTCAACGATCCTGCACTTACTCTGAATTGTCATCTTCAATAGCTATATGAACAAACTCTGATTTCTTCTTCAGCATATGCATCTTTGCAAAGCCTGTCTTCAGTGTGTGCACGATCTCTGCACCATTGTTTCTCTATCTCCTCACTTGCCATAACGGCGGCGAGGGCAAAGAAGGTGCACGGCCGCATTACGGATGACAAGCTGTTGGCTTGCCGCATCTGGCGTGTGTTGACGTCTGACCGATGATCTTTCTTTCTTGATACTTGCCTGGTATATGGTGGTAGAGATGTACGTACGGATAGCTAGCATTGCCGCCGGCGCGGCCGAACGATACGCCTGTTGCAAGAAAATAAAAATCATGCGAGTTCAAATCAGAAAGTAGTGTCCAGACTGCACGAAAGCTAGATAAAAAAGAAAACAAGGAAATCAAAATGTCAAAGACTGACTGGACAAAAAGGATCTGCAAAGGCCGTCAGGCTGGGTGTGTGTCGCGTCATCGGGTGAGTATGCACTCTTCTGTTCGTCGTTATACTGAGTGGATCTGAATGAAAGTGGGTTAGTTTGGAGCTTTTTTTTCAAAAAAAAAAAAATGACAGTATATGTTATCATAAGAGGCACGAGGTGGATTACTCATTACTCAACAGAAATTTCTTTTGTTTGCAGAAGTCGCTGCAGTCTACAGCTATATCCAAGTGAAAGAAAAAAAAAAGAGAGAAGAAATCTGCATCGATGGCTACCAGCGAACCCATCTCCGGCACGGCGGCGGCAGTAGCCGCCGTTCGCGTGCTTTCGGTATCCCGCGTCGTGCCAAGCCCGGCGCCGGCCAATGGCGCCGGTAGTGTCGGCCACGTGAAGCTTTCTTTCCTAGACGTGCCTTTGGTAAAGCTGCCCGGCTCCTATCCAGCGAGTGTTCCTGCATGAGCTTGAGCTGCCCGGCGCCGGCGATGCCGACGGCGAGTTGTCGGTGGCAGTGGCACGGCTCAAAGTGTCTCTCTCGGCCACGCTTGGGCTCTACTTCCCCCTCGCCGGGAAGCTGGCTAACACCGCAGGGACCACCAGGGAGTACGTCGTTGACCTCTCCGATCCCGGGGTGGCCTTCGTCGAGGCCGAGGTGATCGGGGGCCAGGTGGACGTGCGCAGGCTTGCCGGCGACGAGGAGCTCGACATCCTGGTGTTCCTTGCCCTGGTGCCGGAGCTGGAGGCCCGGGTGCTCCCGGCGCCCGTGCTGTCCGTGCAGGCCACGCGGCTCGGCGACGGCGGCCTGGCGCTCGGTCTGTCTGTGCTGCACGCTGTCGTCGACGGCGCCGCGCTGTGGCGATTCACGGAGGCGTGGGCCTCCGCCTCCCGCGAAGGCTCCCCGGTGACCAAGATTCTGGGCCCCCGCACTACGGCCGGGAGGCCGTCTTCCACCCCCGCGGCGACGAGTTCATGCGCGAGATGATGGCCGTCGCGCCAGACTTACCTCCGGTATGGGCAGCATCCGCAAATAACTTTCAACTACCAGATAATAAATCACAAAAACGGCTACTTGCTAATGCAAAGTTTATAAGTTATAACCGTGCTAATTTCAACACGAACCCCAGGCCAGGAACCTCCACGTCGCACGGCGAACCTTCTGCCTGAGCACCAACGACGTCCTCTCGCTAAAGCGGCGCATCGACGGCCTTGCCCTGACCGAGGCCGGCGACGGGTCGGCGCCCAGCAAGCCGGTGCCGGTGTCCTCGTTCGTGGCACTGTCGGCGCTGTGCTGGACGGCTTTCGTCCGGTCCAAGGGCTTCGCCGCCGGGGCCGACACGTACCTCATGTTCCCGGCGGACCTGCGCACGCGCCTCGACCCGCCCGTCGGCGAGGGCTACCTGGGCAACTGCGCCAGATCGTGCCTGGCGAGCGCGGACGCCGGGGACCTCCTGCCCACGTCGGGGTCGTCGTCGGGGCTCCTGCGGGCGGCGAGGGCGATTCAGGCAGCGGTCGCGGAGATGGAGGCGGCGCCACTGCCCAGAACGGCGCGGTGGATGCAGCAGCTGGGCCGCGTGCCGTTCGCGCGCCTGGTGTGCGTCGTGGCGAGCCCG